>JABFFJ010000276.1:0-23112 GCA_013623715.1 Fusarium verrucosum
CAAGCATAGCGGCGACTTGAACCAACGCAACCACTGCAAAAAGATGCAGGCACCATATACACAAGGAGAGTGACGATGAACGCCTTCCACACAAGCATAGTGGCGACTTGTAAATGCTAACCCCCTGTGCCCATCTCCGGCGACTTGTAAGTGTCAGCCCTCTGACGACTCGTAAGTGCCCATCTCCGACGACTCGTAAGTGTCAGCCCTCTGACGACTTGTCCATACCAGCTCCCCACAGATGAAACGACGCAGCGGCGTCTTCTGTAAACAAGTACTGCCAACGTAAGTAGAATCGAGCCACAGAGTGACTCTCAGAAAGGATAGGTGTGGGAGTAGGTGCAGGAATTAGGGTAGGTATAGGTGAAGAGAGAGGAATAGTGGTAGGGTTAGGGAGAGGGGTTACTCAACTGGTCCTGCATGGAGTCCTTCAGACTACCTGGTCGTCGGATACTGATACTATGGTGATAGAGATTCGAGGGCTCGCTGCCGTGCTCGGGAAGGTATCGTAGGTCTCGGGGGTATTTCGAGTGATAAAAGACGGCATAAGAAGCAACAGGAGACAGGGGAACCATCGGGATGTAAGAAGGTGTAGTGAGTCGTTATAGTCGTGTCGGTTGTCGGTTGTCGGTTGTCGGTTGTCGGTTGTCGGTTATCTGATCGAAAAGGTAAGCTTTGGGTAATCTTCAACATTGTCATGATACATACTATTGTGACTGGGGATCGTTCCATCTTCACGGCGCTGCCAGCTCTCACTCTGGACTATTGAACCTCCCGTTCTGTACCATGCTTACGCCACCAGGCGGCACAGAAACGACATCTGAAGCGATCATCATCACATCGAGTGTATTTCTGCCCTGGTGCACCACAAGCAAGATTCTGGCAAGCCGGAGGTGGAGGCACTCGCTCTGTCTTGTTCTTGCGCCACCATCGAGTACAAGCCGAGCATCTCCAAAGACCATCGCCGCATCGAACAAGTTTCAATAATGAGCTTCCACAAGCAATATTCTCACAGTGGTCAGGCTTCGGGGGTGGGGGTGGTGGAGGAGTTGGGGGCTCCCAATCTGTGCCGTGCTTGTGTAGATGATTGTGGCACCTGGAACACCGAGTTCGACCATCCTTTCCCCTGTAAATATGCCTTCTATCGTAGTTATCCATGTTGTTGCCGCAATGAGGGATGCTGCACGCAAAGTCCCGTTCAGGCGGCGGAACCCATTCCGTGATCCTATCTTTGACCCAAGTAAGATGGCATCGAACGCAGCGCATATTGTCCACATCTCCCGAGTTGGGCACCTCATAGTACCAGTCATGCCAAGTCGCATCGGTTCGGTTGCACGCTGGGTTTTTGCACCGTCTTTTGCCGGAAGTTGCCATCCCTTGATAAATCGTAGAGATGGTTCGCTTGCCAGCGCAAAGGTCACACTTGAAATCAGACTCGGAGCCCTCAACCAAAGTCCACTCTCTTGGTGTTGCATAATGGCCGCATTCAACACAGTGGGTGACGTTGTGTCGATGATGAGAGATTGGGCCAGGGGGTCGAGCCTCAGTTGCAACGTCCTTCTCCATCGCTTGCGAAACCTCAACCCGAAAGAGCGACCACGCCCAGTCACATGGGATGCACCGCCAAAGCCCCATCTCCGTATCCTCAATAAAATTGGGCATGGCTCTCAAGGAAGCTGGTGGAGACATGCAGCCGTAACTCGCGCATCGTAGCTCTGTATAGCGGCCTTTTTTCACCTTGCGCTCTTTCTTGTCATTCTCGCCATCTTCCATCTCGCTCCATTCCGTGTTGTGCGACCTTCGGAAGCGATCACACCTACCGCACCTAATACCTGCGTTGAAACCGTAAACACGTTCATCCTTCGCGATTTGAGCGCCGCAAGCATCGTTGTAGCATTTGCGAGGATTACCTGCAGCGAACCAAGCGTCGTTGATGGTATCAGCACCAAATTCCTTGGGGAAGCACCCGTTGGCAAGTCCTTTGCGGGTTCTCCAAACACCTTCGGCGTCAAAGGCTAATAGACAAGAATAGCAATATCGACTACCAAGAATATCACCATTCAGAGGGTGCAAACGCTTGACTGGCGATCGCCCAGGCTCAGACTTCTCCTTTCCGCGGACCAACGGCCTGCCGCACCCTGGATTACCACACGCCTTCACTCGAACCATACCACCATTGGAGCCTTGAGCTAGTGGCCAAGCAATATTGAGGCTAGCCTCTCCAAGGCTGGGGAGCGAAAGCCCTTCGCGAAGCTGCTCATTCAGGTCAAAGGACGCTCTTGGAGCTACACTCTTCATGAAGTCCTCCATTTCAACAGGCACATTCTCCTTAACATAGGCTCCCAAATAGGTTATCAGCATGCCCTCAACAAACACAGGAATCCATCTGTGGATATCGTGCGCCTCTTCATCTTCTTCCCAATATGGCGAGTCGGAAACAAAGGCCAGCCGGAAGCTTGGAAGCACATCAGGCTGGCTGGTATACGCGTAATGGCCATGCGGCTTGGTCTGGGGCTTGTTGCTTTCCCTCTCATGTTGACGGATCCGGCTTTGGGCTCCTTTCATAGCGATTACTGACCCTGTATAGATCTTTGTCTCAAGCACTTGGAGTTGGTCAACCCCAGGCCTGAGGGTCTTTGCCGACGACCTGGCTCTATAGGCGGAAGGACCTTCGACAATTTGTTCCTGTGGAAGTCTCGTTGCCACGTCCAGATATACTGCCCGCTGGTGAAATCTTGGGGGCATGATTGGCAATTCGAGTAAATCCTCAGCCCGAAGATCTTTCTTGCCAAAGACCTTTTGCATTTGTCGTGGGAAGCCGGCGAATACCATATCTGTCAGTTCTGAAGTTGCGTGTGAAAGCATCTTTCTGAACCCACAGGTCATCTCCCTTTGATCCCGGGGAAGCTGAAACCATGCCTTGGATATATCTTTCCGGGCCCACTGGCAAGCCCTATTGATGAGCTCGCTCATGCCTTCCTGAAAGTTCATAAGCTCACTATCATCATCCGCCACCGGGTGCTCTTGGTTGTAGTTGGCGAGCCACTCTTTTGCACTAAGCTTTCGGGCTGGTCGTGCCTTCTTGTTGGACCCTGCATGGCTGGGTCGAGCTCGCTTTCGGGAAACCTTTTGGATAATAGGTTCGTCGTCGTCACTATCATCCTCTTCGTCTTCGTCGCCGTCGTCGTCTTCGTCTTCGTCGTCGTCGTCTTCCTCATCATCGATCCCGAGGGAGATGTACTCATCAACTTCCTCGAAGATGTGAATCCCATCCTCGCCCTCGCCCTCTTCCTCTTCCTCTTCCTCTTCCTCAGGCTCGTCTTGCTCTGGGATAAACTACAGGTACTTGTTAGTATCATTGTCTATGTAGGCAGCCAGCCTTCAAACCGCAACTCACGTTGTCTGCATATTCTGGAGATGCCTCTCTCTGGGTCGATGGCCCAGCTTCGCTTTCGAAAGCATATGTCACTCTCGCCTTCCCACTCAACCGCGTTGAGCGGCGACTGACCGATGGTGTCTCCGGTTCAGGCGCAGAAGAGACTGTGAAGTGTTAGCCTTCTTGATATCGTCAATCATTCCAATGACTTACAGAAAGGGCTTGCCGTGCCAGTCACGGGGGTTGGAAGCTGCGAGCCCCTGGATTGCTGTCGGGCTGGCGTCTCGGTAGCCTTGCCCTTTCCCTTGGACGCAGTGGTGTTCTTGGATCCGCACATCTTCAAAGACAAGTGAATCGGTTCTTGGTTGTGGTAGATAAAGGCGTTTGAGTGTGTAAGTGTAAATTGCTGTGTCGAGAGCTGAAACTTCGATTTTGTCTGCTTGAAAAGAAGATGTCTTCGTAGATTTGCTGAACAATTGGGAAGAAAATGTCGTGGTGTTGAGTGTGTTGGACACTTGGGAAGGAGGCTGTCTGGGAAGGAGGCTGTCTGGGAAGGAGCCAGCCTGGGAAGGAGCCATCTGGGAGCTCGAGATCACATAAAATAAACATAAAAGAATGCTTTCTTGAACCACTGGCCAAGTGAAAACAAAAGGACGCTTGATATTGCCCATGAGAAACTCAATGTCCATGTGCGGATCTTGATAATTCGTATTGATCGCCATGGCGATATAAAGGAGTACGACCTGAAGAGGAGAAAGCGATGCGGTATGGTGTTTGCGATGCGATGAAGGGATAAGAATGAAAAGAGCGGAAGAAATGGAAGAAAAGATATCAAAGATAAATCTGAAATGGCCCCTTGTCCTGGCTTATATCCTCGTGAATCACTCACGATTTGAAGGCCAGGCTGGAAGCAACCGGTGCCTTGCACTCCAAGGGCCGTTAATAACTCAGGCACCGATTATTAAACATTATCGTATTCGAAATCCAGACACTCTCAGTAAGGGCCCCCTATTTGGCCATTGCTGAGTTCAGAATCGTAAGGAAGGATAGCAAGATGGCTGAACAAAATGGCAAAAGTCATCAAATTACTTAGGTAGGCATCCGTTAATTGGGAGAAAGCTCTTTGGGAAGTTCAACCAACAGTTACCGCATTGTGATGAACTTGACCCCCTCCAATATATTCTTATTAGCTGGTTTTCTTATGATGTGTAATGATTCTTGTTATGGTGTTGGTAGTACAACTTGTGAGACCCTGAAAATGATCACTTGATTTACATGTCACGCTAACTGTGACCTTGACATTTTCAGGGTCTTGAGGCGCTTTGCACAGACAGCTCATTAGATCAGGCATTGGCTCTGAACGGGCGTTAAAGTATCAAGAAAAGCTCATCATGGTGCAAATAAACAAGCGCAAAAATAATATTAGAATCGCTAGAGCTTATACAGACTGCCCATCATCAAAATCCCTCAGGCTGCCTGCCATTCATTCATCTCAGATCGATAAGAACTGACTCACTTTGTAAACGCTTCAGCGGTATCCGCCAAATCATTGACCCTCCTGACTGCTCATCAATGGCTGTCGCTTAGTTCTCTTGGTCCAAGGAATCAAGCTTTCCCTGTATCATGATTTCCCTTTTCTTCATCTTGATCCGATCCACACTCCCACCGGATCTCCCACTTCCTCGTCCTCGACTTCCCCCTCCTGACCCTCCTGACCTTTATCTTCCTCTTCCTCTCTTGCCCTTGACCCCCTCGTCCTGATTTCTTCTCCTTGACCCTCCTCTTCCCCGTGGCTTTCATCTTCCTCATAGTCTCCTCTTCCTTGTCATACTCATCATCCTATTGATCCTCGTCCTCTTCGTGATCACTTGAACTTGGTCCCAGCTCGGTTCGTTCTTTAAATGTGAGGCAGTTCAAATCCAACGGGTACTCGAGGTTGTAGAAAAAGTTCACCGGACTAGACCAGAAGTAAGAAGTTTTGGAAATTCCCTCAGGGGGTATTGGGGGCGTTTGCTGGAGTCTTTTAATGCCAGCGCGCTTGCACTTGGGCATTGCTGAGGCGTTGGGAGTGCCGATGATATTCTATAATACATTTTGGTCAATAGTTGCATTCGAGAGTCGAAGGAATAGAAGTATTGCATTTACCATGTCCAACTTCCAACAGTCAAGAACGTCGGCGAGAGCAAAACGTCCATCGTAGCTGATGTCATTAAGATACTCGTCGAAAAGGTTCCAGCGTTGAAACGTTGAGGTAGCCTCGCCTGTTGCAAACTCGTCTGGTGCCAGGATGGTTTCCAAGTACCGCCTTTCTGTATCGGTAACCCAATTGGAGTCATGGTCGGTACCAATTTGACCAGATGGGTAGAACAAGTTTCTGACAGGGGTGGGCAAATCATTATGCCCCTTGCCTGTGCAACGTTGCCAAGCTCGCATTTTGAATTCTTGCAGCAGCCGTTCGGCACCAGCATCAACAAAGCCTCTGGAAAAGTCGGCCCAAGTTTCTCGAGAGAGTTCTGCACGCCCGAGGAAGTGACGGGTGAGAGGATGAATTCGAGTAAAGTGTTCAGGGTGGCGTAAGTCAGCGATCTCATAGAAGCACCTGACATGATACAATTCTGTATGTATTGGTTAACGACTGTGGAACCAATTTGCGAGCCGTGTATATACCATCTGCCTCATGTGTGAACATGCCGGGACGAATCGAGATAAAGTATCGACTGTCGTTCGAATTATCTGTGTAAGAGCATCTGTTGTACGCGCAAGTTATTTGGCCTTGCTTCCAACATTCGAGATAGCACATGTGATCCTAGCGGTGCCAGCGATGTTTTGGCCGCCGGGGTATCGAGCACCTTTGCAAATACAAGTCGAAGTGTTGTTCGTAGTTGGTTCTGGCCTGTGCCTGAAATCTGGTTTGAGCATCGAGACTAGATGTATACGGAAGAGGAGAATATCTGTCAAGATCCTTGTTATCGGTTTCGACAGGAGGAGCAGATTCCAGTACCAACGGGTGAGGAGGATCATTAGGGACAGAAGAAGAGCTGTCAAGATTCTGCGGCTCTGGTTCAGGGGGAAGATTGTTATCGGGTTCGACAGAAGAACGAGTCATCGATAAGCGAGCGAACTCTTCATCAAAAGAAGACCTCTCAGGATCCCGGACATGCTGCGATGGGTGATGGCTCATGTTGTTTTGATGATCAATGATGGTGCGTAGCGATATTACCCAAAAGAATGAATGATGTTGAACGATGTGGGTGAGTTGTGACGTTGAGTTCTGGTGGATACTGTGGAAAGTTTGCATTAATCTGTGAGTATATACATAGAGAAGGTGGCCTTTGCATCGCTTTCTCAATGGTGAAGCACTTTAGTTTTCAGGCAACAGGCGGCATATAGTAGGCAGTTGCGACTCTTCAGGTGCTTGCCTCTTGTTCCTGGCGTGAAATGACTGAATAAAAGTCAGAGTCTTCTAAAACTTACCTAGATTACAGCTCATTTAGTTCGAATACCGTTGCATTGCAAAGAACAACAACCAAAAAGTTAACCAAGTGATATCATTAACAGTAAAGCATTATTTTATCAAGAGTCAAAAAGGGACTAGTATCTATACTGATTGACATTAGGGAGAATAATTTCAACACAAGAAGTGTTCATATCAGATCATTTTTACACAAAATCACCAATTTTGGTTGACCATAGCTTGTCGCTCGTAACTCGAGTCAAACTTCGGGAGCTAACTGTTAGCGGTGCATAGCCGACACACCGACCGTTATCATGCAGGGCATCTGCATAGTAAAATTGAAGGAAACCGTTCAGTGACAAGGTCCAATTCATACTGTTGGGCCAACAGTGTTGGTCCGGATTGATGTGGTGTCATATTCTACTATTGACGCAACACGTAATGTTCCGGCGTCACTCGTGGAACCAAGACCCTGAATTACTGTAGTGACATCATAATAGTGATAAAAAAAGACCTTTCTTTTCTTTTTTTCACTGTGGAACATTCCTTCAAAGTTCTAGAAACGAAACCGTTTGTTTGTACACGCGGAATTGCTTCGGTGCCGAGGCAAACGGTCCCGCTATAATCCACTCTTGACCGAGCCATATCCACAAAAGTGGTACGAAAATCCACCTTCAACGGTAGCAAGTTCTTTTCAACTTCCCGACCCGGGGACACTTTACGTCAATGATCCGAGTACAAGGATTATGCGAACGGAAATTCGGGTATAGAGTATGGATCTTTGACCATGTTTCAGGTCCCAAGAGGTCAGGGTGTCGTCTTATCAGTATCGACATCAACATACGATTATGTAGGTATTTTTCTTTCTCAAGTACAATAGGTCAAGATTCCAACAAAAATTTCCAATCATAGAAACATATTAAACTTGGATACAGAGAAACCAAAAAGGAATCTCTGACAGAGTCTTTGTCAACTCCAATATCTAGGCAAAAGCTTCTTTTGCCTCCCCACTAAGACATCTCTTCAGGGTTCTTCAGGGTTCTTTGAGAGACAAACCCACAATCCAACCTTGGCCCGTTCGACCAACTCAATGAGGAAGACTGCCCCGGACCGCTAGTCCTATGCAACACCGGCACTATCTATCTCGGCTCTATATAAAGGCCAACAGCAGCCATGCCCGTACAACCTCTTTTCATACCCCATTACTCAAATCAATCTACATCTTCATCACATATCGCAAAAATGGTCGCTTACAAGGTCTTCCGCGGAACCCCCGAGGGAAAGATCATCTCCGGCAATGTGGAGCGTGAACTCGAAAGCCATGAGGTCTTTATCGAGA
This sequence comes from Fusarium verrucosum, assembly GCA_013623715.1. NCBI lineage: Eukaryota > Fungi > Ascomycota > Sordariomycetes > Hypocreales > Nectriaceae > Fusarium > Fusarium verrucosum. Next base: position 8,170 of record JABFFJ010000276.1, read on the forward strand.
CAACACACTCTGGTGTTTGCGGAACAGACAAGATGTACCAGCCTAGTGGAATTGTCCTTGGCCATGAAGGTGTTGGCATCATTCGCGAGGTTGGCTCTGCAGTCAAGAATGTCAAGGTCGGTGACAGAGTCGGATTCGGATACACCCATCAAATCTGCGGTACTTGCGACAACTGCTGCACGGATCGCGATCAGTATTGCCGTGACCGTCAGATCTATGGTTTCACCGATTTCGACAACGGTTCATTCTCCCACGGTGCCATCTGGGACGCCAAAACTGTCATCCCAATCCCCGAGGGCTACCACTCCGTTGACGCTGCACCTCTGATGTGCGCTGGCGCAACCGTCTTTTATATTTACACCACCTATGGCTTGAAGTCCGAAGAACGAGTCGGTGTAATGGGTATTGGTGGCTTGGGTCACCTTGCTATCAAGATTGCTGCCGCCATGGGAGCCCACGTCGTCGTCTTTTCCAGCTCCGAATCCAAGAGACAGGAGGCCATGGACTATGGTGCTTCCGAGTTCCATGTTCTCAAGTCTGGTGAACAGCCCCCCGAGACCCTCAAGCCCGTCAAGCACCTGCTTCTCTGTGGCAGTGCAAACGTGGATTACAACAGGTATGCGTATCTCATCAACGTCTTGATTACCAGAACTAACAACAACAGCCTTATTCCTATCATTGATACCAATGGTATCATCTATCCTATTACCGCCGATCTTCAACCTACTCCTGTTCCTTTGACCATGTTCTCTATCAAGGGCGTCAGCATTCAGGGCTCCTTGGTCAGCTCTCGCGACAGTCTTCGCAAGCTTCTGGAGTTTGCTGCCAGAAAGAACATTAAGCCAACCATCATGAAGTATCCTCTTAGCGAAGAGGGTATTGAGAAGGCGCTGCAAGACCTGAAGGAAGGAAAGGTTCGATACAGGGCCGTTTTGGTCAAGGAGTAATGTGGATATGGATTCAAGATGTGATGATAGACGACAGATGTATCAATTTGTATGATCGGTACTAAATCAATTAATTACGAAAGTATAGGAAGGCGTCGACAGCGTCAGAAGCGAAAGTATCAGTTCGAAACCAATCGAGGCACCAAGTGAGCCAGACGTGCAGTGAATCAGTGATACATCTATAGGGCATTACGAATTCTATAAAGAAATGTACCCAAATGACGTTCGCATGGAGTAGCCCACTGCTAGCATGAGCTGAGGAAGATTAGAACTACTGTATGCCTTATACCCGAGTGTCACCAGAGACGCAGATTGCATTGCTCAAAGAGGGTGTGTCAAGTGCAGCTGTACTAGACATTTGAGATAGTGATAATGTGAGAGAACACCAAGACGATCCAACACATATCTCATATGCTGTTCAGACCACCTTGAGAAAGCTTAATAGCTCACTGAATAAAGCCCCTCCAAAATGCTCCAGGGATGATAGCTGCCGCATACATGACATGAGATATCGGCTTCAAGCCATCTCCATCATGTTGATGAATATGCTCCTCCCAGAAGTCAATCAACTTATCAACCTGTACCTTCAAGGCCTCATCAGGCTCAACGCATTGGACCCCCAAGCAGGCTCCAAATTCCCTGAACGCCAGTCTCTTGGAAGCCCTACCAGTCATATCTGTAGCTTTCCCATCAAAAAGCTCATCAACAAAGTCCATAGATTCTCGAATGCACTCCTGCGCCCACTCGTCGTACTGATAGAAATGACAGATCCATAAACCCATGCCCAAGTCCAAGGGATCGCCACTGGGATATAGCGAACCTCCACGCTGCATGGCCTTCTCGTAGTCGCTGATTTCTTGCTGTAGGGGTTGATCCTTCTCGCCTTGCTTTACTGCTGCCTCTTGGAGCATTCGACAGATGACGACTCCTGTCGCGGCATCGAGGTGGCCTTGAGTGGGAACGAGGATCTTTTGCATGTCCATGGATATTTTCCAGACCATTATGAACCTACCGGCAGACTGAAAGCAGAACTTTGGATGAATGGCTTTCGCTAGTTGGATGGCCAGATCGTTAAATGACCAGTCTTGGGTAGCCCATGAAAGGCGGTTCAGAGCAAACATCCAGAGAGTCAGATAATGATGATACTGACCATCTCCATCGCTCCCGGTCGCACTCTCTTTTCCTATCCTCAAACCGCCCTTCAGTGGCTCTTCATCAGTTGCGCCGGGCAGGCGAGATGTCCCATCTCTTGTGCGACCAAGAACGTCGTGGACAGTCTGAACAAGGCGCTTGGCCAGGGTGAGATACTTGTTATCTGTTGTTTCTTGATAGAGGGTGATAAAGTTGACGACGCCGAATGCATCTGTCCAGAGATATCGCCCTCTGTGGCCACCAGCGCCTGGGTCATCGGGCGGGGTCCAGTTATCAGCGTCTGCTGCGTCCTTGTCAAAGTCGCCGTATACTTGGCGCATTGCCCTTGTAAAGCGACGTGTTGCGTCTTCGCTAGCCATGATGTTTTCCGCTTGAATTGTAGGCGTATGAGTGTCTGGATAGTGAGAAATACGGTTGAGTTTCTGTAAAGTGCGAGTAGTCGCGGGTCATATCAAGGTCGTATCCTGATGACCTCATATGCTTCCTTTTGCCTCGTCATGTTGGCATTTGGTGTGCAATCTCACCCAGCATTGAACATGACAAAAGAATTGATGATTATGATTGAAGAAAACAAAGTAATTTGGTCATTGCATATACTTAAAGATCAAAAAGCCTGTAAGCGATTAATTGCTTTCTACTGACGAGCTGTTCTGCCAAGCGGCGTATTAACAGAGCCCCGGCCATGCACGGACGAAGTGGGCCGGATCGGCTCCGAGATGCCGGAACGGAACCGGCAGGTTGGGCTAAAGTCTGAACTCTAACTATGTCTCAGAGCAAAAGCTTAAATGGTAGAATAGGCTAAATAGCATAACTACATACTTCTCTGGCAGTGTAAGACCGTTGTCATTTCAACGCATTTCAGAATCCCGGCAATGTACTCAGGAGTGGCTGACGCTATGGATGAAGAAATAAGCTCAAGGCTGTACAGGATAACAAACACGGTATTTTTTCCACCAATCTAAGCATATCCCAATAGGAGTAGCTGACTCTTGGTACGTGGGCTGTTATCTTGGGGGAACCTTTTAGTGATGAGTTAAATAGGATTATAGACATGACTAATATTGAAGGGAGAAGGAGTCATTATATTAGTTTTATTAATAACTTCTTAAGTAGCTATAGAATATAGGTATATGCCTATATTAAGACCTAAATGTGTTATTTGTAGTTCGGAATTGTGACCGAAAGCTTGGTCTTCTACATCCTAGGTAGACTGGCCGACATTCACGACTTCATCAATCAAGACATGGAACAAATTTCAAGCAAGAATTTTATACATCAAGTATATACATGCTCCCCGCTTCCCTGCAAAGGCAGAGAAGCAATGGGAATGAAGGAATATGGTCACTGCAACTCTAACTACACATCATCCGTAACACATTCTTTGAACGCTCCGCAGCCCAACTAATCAATAACAGGTGGCTCCAGCCCAGCTCCGGCCACCAACTTGTCCATATTGACATTAGGCTCTTGCTTGGAAGGTTTGTATTTATTCGTCACAGTCGTCGTCAGCAGCGGCGGTCTTAGGCTCCTGATCACAATCGTCGTCAGCACTGTTGTCAACCTCTTGCGCTTTGGGTTGCTCACTGCCCCAAGGGTTACCCCAAGGAAAACCCTTGAACTGGCTCCACTGGTTACCGTTTCCACCCTGCTGAGGCTGACCTCCTTGCTGAGGAGCAGCTTGCTTAGGGGCACTCTGCTTAGGGGCAGCCTGCTGAGGAGCAGCTTGCTGAGGGGCAGCCTGCTGAGGGTTGCTGCTCTCCTGAACGTCACCTCCAGTAGCATTGTCAGAGTTGTCGGAACCAGAGGAACCAGAGGAAGCACCACCCTCAGAGACAGTCATGTGAGATGAACCAGTGCTCTGGTAACCCTCAGTGGCAAGAATCTGGTAGTCGTGGGTTCCGAGCTTCATGCCAGCCTTCTCCCATGCAGCGAAGTGCTTGCCAGTATCGACGCTACCGGAAGAGCGGTGCTGCTGACGAACAGACCAGTACTGCTGGAAAGTCTGGGTGCCATCGATGGATGGGGCGTTGGTGCGGGTGGTCTCGAAGATATCGTAGGTGCTGCCATCAGCCTCAACGGTTCCCTTCTTTGTGGCACCAGAACTAGGGTTGTAGGTGCCGAAAGACTCGACGATGTAGTACTCAATCAGGGGGTTCTTGGTCCAGCCGTAGACAGAGAGGTAGCTGTTGCCGTTGGGCTTGTACTCTCCCTCGTAGTTGATGACTCTGTAACATATTAGCATGAGAAATTAAGACAATTGGACACCAAAACTTACCGGGCCTTGCCAGGAGACCAACCCTTACCACCGACGACGTTTCCGCCAGTACCCCACTCCATGGAGTAAGAACCAGCCTCTCCGTTGGTGTAAGTGGCTTGGGCACCGCCATCACTCCACTACATACAAGTCAGTGTCTGTACATGAGTGTCTTCTACAAGGCACATACCCAAGAGTAGTAGAAGCCATTGTTGGTACCAGAGCTGTTGGGAGTACCACCCCGCTTGGCAAGCGTGGAAAAGAGACTATCCTTGGCGGGTGCGGCCAGAGAACCAGCTACGAGCGACAGCCCAGCAAAGACGGAAGTGAAGTGAACCATGATGGATGCTTTGAAAGAGAAAGAGTGTGAATGAATAGAGAACGAGAGTTGAGTTGAGGATGATGTCTACAAAGAAGGGGCGAAGTCGACAGTTTAGATATACAGAAAGATACCCTTGTATTATTCCCTACCTCCATGTTTCGAATCGATATGTGGTGGTTCTTTGTCTGAAACGTGGAAGAACAACTTATGGGGCCGACCCGCAACCCCGGACGGACCATGAGTTGACGTTTAATAAAGGAGTAATGACTGTGAATTTTTCCGTCCATTGGATTGTTGTTTCAATGTTTCGGCCAAAATAATGGTAAGGTGATTGTCATGCTTCACACTTGGCATCGTGAGTTACCTGTTTCAGATCTGCATATGGTGTTGTTACAAAGGATCGAAGAAACGGACAATGCCCAGCATTGGCATATGAGCCTTTGATCATTCAATTGATCAATAATTCTTGGCACATAAAATGCGTATAGTAGACATCCAGAGTGATTGTCAAACGGCATATAATTCCTCCGTGGCTATCGGCAATAAATTGGACTTAATCCACCTCAAATCTCAGCTCAACAGATCGTCCCACATTTAATTTCGATTGAAACAATGTTGCAGCGGAGGAAGCCGCTCTTCGTACTCTGTAACGACAATCGGCAATATTTCCCTTGTCAGAATGAACCCGGCTGAATTTCTCGTTCCAGGACTATAGCCGTTATAGGCTATTCTCAAAAAGAACGACAGACGTCATTGAAAGGAGATCTTACCCGGCAGCATCTTTGCTTGGTCGCATCTTGATTGATTTTATACATATTTTACCAATATTCGCGACTTGTACTTGTAATGGTCAACTCCAGCCTGAGTGTTTATCAAGATCAACGTGTCGATCTTGGACGATCTGAGATCGTCAGTGGAGGATTTACGATATGGGCAATGGGATTTTCACTCACAGCTTTTTAGGTTCTGGTTGGACCCTGCGCACATCCTATAACCAACAATGTCTCATGGAAGATTGAGCATAATCAAGGATGAAGTGGTGATGACTCAAAATCGCGCGTGGGCAGCGGCAGTCATGACGAATTGAGCTATATTTGCGAAGTCCAATTGAGAAATCGTCTCACTCTGGCTTCTGCATTCCAGTAGTTCTCTATTGTGATCTCCTTTCTCTGTGTCGTTGATATCTGATACGTTTCTAATAAGAACCTTTGTGTGCAGGGTATCATGCGTTGTTGATGCCATTTGTCTGGCCTGGTGGCTTCTCTCCCACGTAAAGCAACACCCTAGCACCGTCAGCATAAACCCACCAATCCACCAAGACAAGAAAACTCACCATGAAATTCTCCAGTATGGCTTCCCATTCAACCTCTTACACATCCCCCGACTTCCATCGTTATCGGGCGCCACATCAGCTGCACACCATCCATCATCAGCAAAGTCAAGAGACTTTTCACGAAAGAGCTTTGCAGCGAGTGCCTTAGCAAGACCACGTCGACGATATGGTTCCTAACCAAAATCAGCTTCACCTTGTTTCTAAGGTCATGGGAGACATACCTCGCAGTGAAGACTAACTAGTGATCCGTCAAAACCTAGATCCAATTAGAGTTGAGCCGCATGAATTAAGTTTGGAGGAATTCACCTAGAAAGGCCCAAGATATAGGCGTCCCGTCATCGAGCTTGATCACCAAGCTTGGCATACGGCCTAGAACCTCTCTATGTGAAATCAGCCAAACGTTTGAATGCTCGGCTAAAATCACTTACACTGTCCTCGGGATATCTGTTCTGTCAATGACAACCCGGCAATCGTCTTCAGTCGCTGTTCCCCAGTACATCCCTTCAGGCAAAGGTACTTCGTCCTTTGGCAAATCTTCATATTTGAAGAGCCACTTGTCGTATGGTCCTGTTTCACGAGGCTCAACTCGACCTGTTTTGTACAAAAGCTCGCGAACTGAGTCATGAAGTGTTCCTAGCAAAACAGCATCACCGTATGCGAGTTTGCGACCATACTCCTTTGATATTCTCACGCTCTCCTCAATGATCTTGTCAAATTGCATCTCATAGACAGACGTGTCCTTAATCTCGGCTTGATGTGGATGTTCGAGGGTTGAGTACATCCAGGCTTGGGTGTCGGGACCACCTCCGACGTCGACATACGCTGCCGTGAATCTCTTTGTAAGAGACTCCTGGTCTTTAGGGTTAAAATCTGAGACCAAAATGACCCTCGCCGTTGCATGTAGCCCATTCTCAAACTTGGTGAACTGAAGACGTCGCAAGATGGGTAAAGAGTAGGGCAATTGATTAGTCAATAGCGTCAACAGCTCCTTTGGGACGGTCGAATACACCTTGACAAAATCGGCCATGTTGATCTTGTTGTTTTGTCATGGATTAGTTCAAATGGAGTGAAATTGAGAGATGTGACATCAAGAACGAGAGAGTTGAGTCATGCAGTATATGCACAAGGGTAAATGTCGGTTATTTCTGCAAAGGCAAGTCGATAGGGATCGGAAGGAACAGAGAGTCTTTATCACGCGTAAATGGTCCACAAAGTTGATGATAAAGGCACTTTAAGCCCTGGAATTGTCAAAGAGCACATCAAAACACATCTGGGGGCTATAACCAACCCCCTCACAGCTGCGCAAAATGAAGCTTTTGGCTGAAAAGTTAGACCTCGCAGTATGACTGAAGAACCCCTCCCCCATGATGGATAAACTTTACCACGAGAGATGGAAGAAAAGGAGTCATCTATAGCATATTTGCTAAACATAATCGAGAGAGAAGCCTTGAAGATGTCATGGCGGGTGAGATGGATGAGTTATTCGCAGTTACGCTTTGCGTTAAGGGATTGACTTCGAGTTTTAACTTAGTAAAATCGAGATTGTGTAAATTAGCTTAAACAAAGCGATAACTACTTAGTTCATCAAGATGGTAAATGGAGAGAGGATCAGAAACGACGGGTGACAATATATAGTTGCTGGAATTGACAAACTTGTGGATAAAATACAATTCAAGCTTTGTCCTGGTTTTAGGATATATACGTCGACTGCGAGACCATGTGAACAAAATTTTGGAAAGAAATCCAAGCGGTGAAATATGAAAATAGAGTTACTTGATTTCGTTCAATTGGAGCACAGAAACTAATATTTCTATGTAGAGGAGCTAAGTGAGATGCGTTCTGAACTCTGACAACTATTGTGAGCGAGCTACCCTGTAGTTCCATAGAAGAACAGGAATTTGACATCAAGAAATGGTCAATTGCAAAAAAATGCGGTAAAAAGGCTCAACTGAATATGAGCAGGGCCCAGGCATTTATATTTAATCTGGAATCAATATGTAAAGTCATCTCATCAGATTCTCACATTAAAACGTTGACTTTAGTATTGCTCCAAGGCGTCGCAATCCTCGCGCTGGCTCACTCACTCTTCACTCTTCTCCACCACAAGCAACTCCCCGAAGTCTCCTTTCATTAGACTCGACTCCCCGCGAACTCCCCGAAAATCAACAAATGAGAAACAAGGACGGACAAATGACGGACCTTCATTCTGACGCGCGAACCTCCTCATCCAACTTCACTCCAACATTGCGAGATTATCGACCCATGGTACCAGCATTGCACCACGCACACGCAACTTCGAGGCACAACAAGATGACCGGGCTACAGAAATATTGGATGTCACTAGGGACGTAGTATGTGGGTCGACGTAATTAAGCATAATGAACTCTGCTGACATGGGAGCATCTAGATTGTTGATCAGTAACAGCACCCCATCACGTACGATCTCGGGCCCAATCGATGTTCGCATTCGCGATCGCATCAATATTTGCCTGTCATTTATTGTTGGAATACCGAATTACAATACGCCTAATGGCCTCGCCTTCTTTCACCATCGCCGTGGCTGTCGACGCAATCGACTATCCAGATGAGATATCTCCTGCCTTGCCACTTTTGATCGATAAAATGCCCCGATTCCACGAATAATAACCAACAGTGGCATGTGAAGCTCAGCTCTCAATGTCGTGCCCAATTGGAACTTCGACGAATCAATCAGCGACCGAGTTTCGCAAGCCCTCGATGAACCCAAGTGCGACCTAATTGGAGTTGGAAAGCAAACCCCACGCATAAAACTCGACAATGTCTTGATAACCTTGCAGCCTGCGTGCCGTGTTGCCGAAAGAGGTGTGCTGCCAAGCTCCCAGAAGAACGAAAGGAACGATGTGCTCGTGTGCATTCGCGGTGTCGGGAGAGGAACGAGAAAAAACGGCTGCGCTAGGCGACTACGTGGGCATCACTTGGCAGGGGATCAAGTACCCAGTACAACAAGAGAGAACTCGAGAGCTCCGAGCTGAGACGGCATCATATGCACACTCCCCGATAGTACACTGCACCACCGAATCTGGTGACAAGGGTAGATCTGGCTTGTTCTTCCCACCACCAGCGACAGAGAGGATGCAAAGAATTGTGCTATAAGCTTATCTGATGGTGTGCAAGATCTGGAAACTTTTGCCTTGAGGTATGGGCCTGAACATGCGATGTGCCACGCTGTCCTGAAGCTGTCGCATCCGTCAAAGCATGGTCACATTTAGTCATTGATGGATACAGGAGGATCGACAGCGGCAACAGCCTTGGCTGACGATTCCCTGAACCTTTGAGCTTAGTCCGACCATCATGCATTGTCATGACTAAGATGGATATACTGGTGAGATATCTGCCGAGAGGCGTCGTCGTTCGTGCGGCCAAGACGGAAGCCTTCTTGGAGCTTCCTCTCCCGAGCGGGATAAGATGGGACCTTGCTTCTCGATCAAGTCATCTGTCCAAAGCCAAGCAGACCGTCGGGCGAGCCCCGATGGCCCGAAGCATGCGCATCTGGCCAGGTCCAATGAGACATGCAGCAGAGACAACAGGGGAGGTTATCAACAAGTCACTCCCAGCTCGCGTGCCTGTCCGTGGGGGTAACGGAACTATCATGGAGCTGAAGCACCAGATATTACCTGTTCTGACTACAGCTGGGCAGTGATAGTTTTGATCTCGTAAGAAGACCGCCAATGACCCAGCAATGGTCCATATTGCGAAGCGAGAAGCTACACGACCACATGCTTGGGATCCGTATTCCCTCAAAATGAGAAGAGGCAGACGCGACGCACTAATATGAGCAATATCTCAGGGTCCATTGCGTCAGATTAAGTTTCGGACTGTCCATTGCACCATGCCTGACATTCATTCGAAGCTATCGATCAAGATCTTCCAGCTTCACCCCGGACTCGGAAGTTCGGCAACCCAATTGCAATTAACGCTCGACATTGAGTGTCTTTTGGCTACATTAGCTGTAGGTTATTCGAGTCTAGACTTGATGCGTGACCGCGCAACCACAGCCTCGGGAGACTAGCGACTGCAAGGTGTCTTCGTGCGCATTCACTTTAAGAGACAGCAAGGATTTGACACTTGTAGGGGTCGTGATGTTTGACGAATAGATGAGCAGACTCCCCGAAGAGAGGGATCTATCTTGGATACTAGCATGGATGTGCTGATGATCAAGAATGGCCTCACTGGGTCTGGACCTTGACTTGATGTCCATGGGAGACCTGCACTTCAAACTTAGATTCAATGATGAGAGATTTATCGCCGTATTGTATAAGCTTGGTTCATTTACAATGTGGGCCGATACGGGGAGTTGAGGATGGACCGTGAAGCATCATGAATATTTGGTCACTGGAGGGATTGACAGGCACAGACTCTTCTTTGGAGCATGATCAGATCCATGCTGAATTATTGCTTCTGAACGATGACACCGTAACTTCAATGAGACAAAGCTAGAGGCTTCTCCCCGTCATGTCGTTGATCTCCCCGAAAAGAAGCATGCATGGAAGAAAAAAGCTCTCCAACCCAAGACCAGGGGATATGAACTACCTGTCCAACTCCCCGAAGGACCCTGTAAGATCTTGATCAGTGCCGTCACCCACTGTAGGCAACAACAACACCGTACACAATAAATGCTAATTTTGACCATGTTTACTCAATCTTCTCCGTGTTTCGGCAACTGATTGACATTTCTAATCTAATCATGATCTCAGTTTATCATCAGCTCCGCGATTTGAATTGGAGTTCGTCCCCGCTAATCCACATGCTTGCCGCTTGCTAAGCGGGACTAAACCGTTATTGGTCTAAGATCGATGGCGCAATTGTTGCAAGATCTAGCGTTAGCAGGGATTTTCTCTCTCAACATTCATGGTAATGCAAAGTTGCATCATTCACAAACTCATCTCTTTTTGATGCAGAATTACAGAAAAAGTATCAACAGTCTCATTCAACATACCTCGAGATGAAGCTTCATTCTTTGAGAACAAAACATCGCAACGGAAACGACGTAATGTTGGTGGAGTTTTGGCGGAGCTTGTTTGGGATAGCCACAATGGCATGCTCAGATCCTGGTCAGCACGCAATGGTTCTAATGGACCCCAGACACAAAGCTTTGCCGCACGCAAACTCCCCACGCACACTCATTTGTCTGCAGCTTGACGCGGTACAGTACAAAGAGCTCGGGGTGTGAGGAATGACCCATATGACACACCGCACGAGGTTCCGAGGAGACAGATGATCCAGTACGTGAGACCAAGTACAGGCTACATGCAGGCATCACACACACTGAGACATGAGCTGGTGTTCATCTCCCCGCTCCAAACAACCCGTAAAGGTTGTGGTACTTGTAGTCACGATTGTTTAGCTTCCAGGGCTGGATGAATGAATTGACTCTACCGCGTGGTCCACCTTTGAAGGGACATCAACGGAGCGGCAGCTTAGCATTGACTTTCAGACTGGACTCCCTTGGATCGCCGCCCGTGGTCAGCAAAACCTAACTTAAATTTATATGTGGCCCGTCATCGCCTCTTCTTTCTCGATTATCTATCCCTCTCAACCTCACCTTTCTCCTCTCAATTCCCTCACCAACGGGGTCGGAACCACATATATCTTACAGATCAATCCCATCTGTCCCATTCTTATCCCAAGACCCAAGACTTGCAGTCGTCATAGTCACCTCGACTACTTCTCCTAACTAGGAGAAAGTCTTGCTAGCGCTGCAGCATAACCCCGGCCGACCGACCGACAATCCGACATAGACCCACGGCCAGTCTTGACGACTCAAATACCCACGTTGTGCCGTGCCGTTGCTGATCTACCCTTTGATCTCCCCGTTCTTGCATACCCATTCTCATCTACCCTTTTTCTTCTTCTTCATTCTTCATTCTTAGCGTTGTCCTTTTTCCCATTGACTTGCTACGTTCAACATGTCGCAACCAGGCAAACTCTCTGCCAAAACGGCACTGGAAAAGTTCATCGGCGCCGACCATGTCAAGCCCGAAGAGAGAGCACCCTCAATCACCAATGCCGACCTATACATCGAGGAGGAACCAACAGTCGGCGAATTCCTTCGAGAAATTACACCCAGCGCGCATGCTGTTGGCGAATATTTTTACAGCCTCTTCCCCTTCTTGTCATGGGTCGGCAAGTACAATTTGATCTGGTTCATCGGTGATTTGGTTGCTGGTTAGTAACTCCCCGTGTTATTATGTTACATTGCGTTTTCGGGGAGAACTTGTTTTGCTAACACCAACTCCCCGCAGGTATCACCGTTGGTGCTGTCGTTGTTCCCCAGTCTATGGCCTATGCTCAGCTGGCCCAACTTCCTGTCGAGTATGGACTGTATTCATCCTTCATGGGTGTTTTGATCTACTGGTTCTTTGCCACGTCCAAAGATATCACCATTGGCGTGAGTAGCCTTTTACACTTCTACCAACTTATACTGACCTTCACAGCCTGTCGCTGTCATGTCTCAGGTCACAGGTAACATTGTCCTACGAGCTGCCGATACGCTCCCGGATGTACCAGGCCATGTTATTGCCTCTGCCCTCGCTGTCATCGTCGGTTCCATCGTCACTTTCCTCGGACTCGCTCGTCTTGGTTGGTTGGTCGAGTTCATCCCTCTGCCTTCAATCTGCGCTTTCATGACTGGCTCCGGCGTCAACATCATTGCTGGCCAGGTACCCAAGCTTATGGGCATCAAGGGTGTCAACACCCGCCACCCTACCTACCGTGTCATCATCGACACCCTCAAGAACCTTGGTGGCAGCAAGCTTGATGCCGCTATTGGTCTCTCAACCCTAGCCATGCTCTACCTCATTCGTATCTTCTGTAGCACCATGGCTAAGAAGCAGCCTCAGCGCGCAAAGTTATACTTTTTCATCTCCACCCTGAGAACTGCTTTTGTCATTTTGCTTTATGTTGGTATCAGTGCTGGTATCAACCTCAAGCATCGCGACAAGCCTCGCATCAGCATTGTCGGCGATGTTCCTAGTGGTAAGTTATCACAACAGTTGACGAACCTTTCGGTCGCTTTATTAACTCGATTGCAGGCTTCACTCATGCTGCTGTCCCCGAGATCAACCCACCCATCATTCGGTCTTTCATTTCCGAACTGCCCGCCGCCGTCATCGTCGTCCTTATTGAGCACATCTCCATCTCCAAGTCTTTCGGCCGTGTCAACAACTATGTTATCGATCCCTCTCAAGAGCTTGTTGCCATTGGTGTAAGCAACCTTCTCGGTCCCTTCCTTGGAGCTTACCCCGCCACTGGATCATTCTCCCGAACAGCCATCAAGTCCAAGGCTGGTGTTCGCACTCCTTTCGCTGGTGTCATCACTGCCATTGTTGTTTTGCTTGCCCTCTACGCCCTGACCGCCGTCTTCTTCTACATCCCCAACGCAGGTCTTGCCGGTGTCATCATCCACGCTGTCGGAGATGTCATTACTCCTCCCAAGGTCGTTTACCAATTCTGGCGTGTCTCTCCAATTGAGGTCATCATCTTCTTCGCTGGTGTCCTCGTGACCATCTTTAGCTCAATTGAGAACGGCATCTACACCACCATCGCCATGTCTGCCGCTGTTGTCGTCTTCCGCCTCTTCAAGACCCGCGGTCGCTTCCTTGGTGTTGTCCGTGTCCGAACCATGAAGGCCAACGTCAGCAATGGTACCTCCAGCCCCGGCTCTGTCGATGAAGGCGAGAGCTCTCTCCGAGCTGGATTCCTCCCACTAGACCACCAAAACGGCGCCAACCCCAAGGTCATCGTTCGCACTCCTTACCCTGGTGTCTTTATCTATCGATTCGCCGAGGGTTTCAACTACCCCAATGCCTCTCACTACCTCAACCACCTCACCGAAAACATCTTTGCCGAGTGTCGGCGAACAAACCCTGATCTTCTGGGCAAGCTTGGTGACCGCCCTTGGAACGACCGAGAGCCTCGCCACATCAAGACTGTTGCGAACGACGAGCGACCCATCCTCAAGGCAGTGGTCCTCGACTTTTCCAGTGTCAACAACGTCGACGTTACCTCTATTCAGGCCCTGATTGATGTTCGCAACCAATTAGACAAGTTTGCCGCTCCCGAGGTTGTCGACTGGCACTTTGCCAACATTGAGAACCGATGGACCAAGCGCGCTTTGGCTGCTGCCGGATTCGGCTTCCGTACTCCTCGTACTGGCGGTGATGGCGATGGCGCTGGTCACTGGAAGGCTATTTTCTCCATTGCGGATCTCGGAGGTGACGATAGTGCTGCCACTGCCGCTGCTCTTGATGAGAAGGCTAGAAGCGCTCCCATCAAGCAGGACATCGAGGCAGTTGACGAGTCTATCAAGAGCGATAGTTCGGAGAAGGGCACTAGCACGCGTCTTGTTGCCGTGCAGGGTCTCAACCGACCTTTCTTCCATCTAGACCTCCAAGAAGCTGTCGACGCTGCCGTTGCATCTGCTGAGCTGAAGCAGCACTAATGTTTTATTACAACTTAATGGCTTATTTGCATGGGGATCACGGTGTTTGGGAGTTTTTCGACAAAGGATTTGTCTTGGGCCATGTTGGATGTTGGAATCAAATCGCCATAGGTTAGTAGGCGATATGTCTATACCCGAATTATATGATACTTGCCGGCTGGAGAACGGCATTATGAATGACAATGACTTATCACTTCAACACACTCTCACTCGTACTTTGACTCCATCTTCTCTGTGAAAACACCCGAGGTATCATAAGCTTTGCGAGATACTTAGCCTACTTGACTTGGAATCCCCGAAGTACACCCAGCCAGAGAAACAACCTCAAACCCTACACATCACAAGGAAACCAGCTAATAAGAATATGTTGGACCGTAAGAATATATTAAAGAGAGGAGGTAACTAGTTTATTTTAAAAAAAATAAAGGTAGGGGCCGCGGCAGCGGGGGCCGGGGG
>JABFFJ010000277.1:0-33313 GCA_013623715.1 Fusarium verrucosum
GAAATATATTATATTATATAATATTATAGGTTTAATAATAAGTATTATTTAATTCAATAGGTAGATCCGGGATATGTCGGAACTTTCACACGGCCACTGTACTATCACCAGAATAGAACATACACTCTCTTGACCTTGTTGTTCTATCAGTTTTGTAGAGGTGAAGATCTGCAAACTCTATGGCACTGACGGCGTTTTATAATACGGCAAAGGTTATATTAAATTACATGTTTACAACTTGAGAGTCATTGAGAACTCAAAGTATAATACTTATCTTTACAAGCCACAAACAGTGTATCTGATATTGATAATCCTTATCAGCCAACCCTTGTTCCCTTCTCCAAACGCACTGAGCAAACAACACGCGGGCCGAACCAAAAACCCCTGGCATCCCCATCTCGGCTGCACAGGCTACAGGGAACATTCAATTTTTGCTCATGGCTGATGGATCTGATTAGATAACACCTGAAAATACCATCACACACAATCCTCATCCCTGGGGGCCAATGCTACCCTGATTCACTTTTGTCTGACCTGTCCCTGCTGGGCTTTTAGAGCATCGAGACACCGTTTCACGGTTGTACCACAGCAGCCTCAGAACCTTATGCCACCCGCTGACCTGTAGATCTGCCGATATTGGCATAGAAGCTACAGATTAGACTTTAGCCTTGTCACGTTGTGAAATGTCAGCTGAATTCCTCTCCCTGATTCCTCCATACCCCTCGATCATACAGAACCTATGTAGGTAGGTATTTCAGGACACGCCCCAGTCCCTGGAAGGAATTCAGATCCTCATTTCAAACATCCCACGCATTAAGCCACCCATGCTTGAGACATGACTTAGCTAGCAAGGAATGAGTTATTTATCCCAGTTTCTGAGCAATAGAATGGCGTCTATTGCAAATGACAAGCTTTTTGTGGACGTTGCTCTTCGGAGAGATAGAGACAAACTGACAGGCATTATTTTCATAGCCTGTGCTATTTGAGACTTTCTCTACATATGAAAGCAACCTTCAAAAGTTATTACAGTAATTACCGAGACACAAATTATAAAATGTTCAGGTGAGCAAGCCAAGATTACTTACTTCTGTACATATGTAAGGTATAAATAAACCCTTCTATATTGTCTACCTAAACTCTGTGTATCTACCTAAGGTATGGGCAGTCTTATTGAGTCAGGACTTCTGAGGCCTACTTCCAACCAATCCGAATTCTGGTAATTCAAAGAATTTGATATCAGTTGTATTTACAATCATGGGATTTTGTCCACCCCAGGAATAATAGTGGAAATACCATACTCGTTACGTTACTGTAACCATGCCTTCTGGATGAGCAAATTGTGAGCCTTACAGTTACGTACTACCAGTATGTTTCCTTTCATCAGAACTACGAGATCGATGATTGATGTTGCCAAACACTCCCCTCCAAGTTTTCACGTGGGGGTTCTCATCAATACCCTTGATCAGTCTCCGCGCTGGGGTTCGCCTGTTGGCAACAAACAGGTGACCACATCTGATAAACTTGAAATATTTATCTCTTTTTTCGATTTTCTGATATCCGCCGTTGTCGACCAAACAAACCTACCTAGTTAGATAAAAGCAAGTTTGTATCGGGCCTCACCGCCGATGCCTCCGGCCAGCCTCCGTTCACATGATAGTAATGACGCCGGTTTTAGAGTAATTTGGGTTCGGCACGTATCCGCTCCATCGGTCCCAAGGGCGTGTCACCCGACGCCGCACCTTTTTTTATACTTAGCGCAGCATCACATCAACATCCTTCCATGGAAGATTCTCCAGCACGTTGTTTGAAACCCTCTTTTTCACACCACCTTGACCAGTCTTGCCAGCCTTGTTATGGCGTCATCCCTTCCCGCTGCTAAGCAGCAGCTGAGGAGTCTCATGAAACAGAAACTCTCCAAGATCGCTCAGGATTCCATCACCACCCAGAGTATGACAACCAATCAACCTCTCCTTGCTGTGCCATGTGTCTATTCGTAGAACACTTCCCCTAACACTAGTCACGCAGGCCGCTGTATCTTTGAGACCTTGAAAGAATTCCAGCCTTACAAAGACGCCAGACGCATCAGCATCTATCTGGCCATGCCAACCGCTGAGGTCCAGACGGATGCTATTGTTCGTCATGCACTAGCTGCTGGAAAGCAGGTCTTTGTTCCTTACCTCCACAAGTCGCCCTTTCAGACTCCGGATACTCCATCTCGAGTGATGGACATGGTTCACCTGAAAGACGTCCAGGACTATGAGACCCTCAAGCTGGACAAGTGGGGGATTCCAAGTGTCGATCCAGCCACTGTCGATGCGAGAAAACGTATACTAGGTGGTTCAGATGTTCAAAATTCCGAGCCAGCTATCCTGGACTTCATGGTTGTCCCAGGCGTCGCATTCGACTTTGACGAGTCGGGGTCGATACGGCGGCTAGGTCACGGCAAGGGATTTTATGACTTCTTTATCAACAGATACATGGCCAAACTCGAGACAAGGGGCATTGTACATGAACACCCGCTGCATTTGTACGGACTGGCTCTGACAGAACAGATGGTCCCTGCGACATCGGAGATCCAGATTCCTACAGACACTCACGACCGTAGACTCAACGGTCTCGTCCTTGGAAATGGCGAGATCAAGGCCGGTGTTCACGAGGCTTCTACTTCGCGGTACCCACGACAAGATCTGTAATAAAATAAAATCAAGAAGGTTTTGGGATAAGAATTCGAGACACGTGACATTTTTTGGTGTAGGTTCAATACCTCAGGTAAGGTTTTGTTGGTTTTGGAGCAATTCCTAGCCCAGGCACATAACTCGTTTGACGGGGTTTGGGAAGAAATATTATTTCAATATTTTAGTTTGTCTAAATGTTGTTGACCCAAGATAAATATAAAAAAAAGATTGCCATCTCAAAACCCAAACTTATTATGACGCGTGAAAGACATCGGCTGATCTTCGGGTTTCCCCGCCGCCATGACTAGAGCTTGTTAGGTTGCTATGGACTCTGTGTTTTACTTCCATCTGAAGGACATTCACCTTATCCCACCTTACGTTAGACTTTGGCCAGGTCATTAAATTACCTACTCTTTTGCTTTTGGGACATATTTTCCCTCTGCAACTTCGTACCCTCACTTCTCTTCCTTTCTTCCCCCTCAGCTAGTGCTATCGGCCAGGCTTCTCGTCAAGGTTTCATTTCCTCTCGCGACTTTCAGTAGCCTCCATCGAGTCCAGCTGCTACCCCCCCTTTGTATGCGCCGCAACCACCAGCGTCGATCGTGCGCAGCATATTCAGATACCCCGATACTCGACATTCATATCCTCTGCTCGCCGCTCAATACGTAATGGCTACCAACGGAGCCCAGGAGGCCTTTGCGCCGCCCGATGTGCTGGCTGCTGTTATGACTATGAGGAGCGGGGAGCAAGAGGCCAAAAAGCATGCCCACGAGTACTTGGAAAGGTTTCAGAAATCGGTGTGTTTCAGTGGACTCATGATTTACGGCCAAGTTACTAACATTGGAGATGCATAGAAGGACTCATGGGCAACTATAATGGGTATGCTGCAGGCGGATGGTGAGCCAGAGGCCACCCTCTTTGCGGCCATTACCCTGCGTGGAAAGGTTTGAAGCTTGCGGCGGCTTTCATGATATTTGGTTGTTAACCCCTTTCTTACAGATCACATACGACCTCTCTACCCAAGTCCCTGCTGCCGAACTGCCCGCCCTTCGAAACCAGATTCTCCTGCTTCTAAAGCACTTCGCCCCAGGACCGAAGCCCATCCGTGTCCAGCTGTGTGTATGCCTGGCCATTCTAGCGATTCAGATGAAGGACTGGAACGATGTTCTAGCTTCCGTTGTCCAGTCGCTCAGTGACAGCCCCGAGAGCCACGCCTGCATCCTGGATTTCCTGCGGGTTCTGCCCGAAGAAGTTACCGAAGGTCGAAAGATCACCTTGTCTGTACGTGGATCGCGCAACTATAGATCGGAAATTCGCTTCTTTCGAGATTGTCAAATCCGGTCGACCTCAACACCAGTTCAAGTCTAATTGTGTGGAATTAGGAAGAAGACCTTGCGATGCGAACGCAAGCTCTCTTGGCCGATAATGCGGATCAGGTTATCCAACTCCTCATCAACTACTCTCAGTCATCACGTAAGTAGTGCCATGTCCTCCCGCTCACAAGATACTAACCTCCATCACAGCCGCCGCCGCCCAGAACCCTCAGTTGATGGAATGTATCACGTCCTGGCTTCGAGAGGTCCCAGTCGGCAATGTCGTCAAGTCGCCTCTTATGGATATTGTTTTCAACGGTACAACTAGCGATAACTGCAGCCAGGAGGCTTCCGAGTGCCTTTGCACCATGCTTCGAGAGACCAGCGACGTGGACGAGAGCCAAGAGATCATCGAGATACTATTCCCGCGAATCATCTCACTGAAGCCTCAAGTGGCAAAGGCAGCCGAGGAGGAAGATACTGAGACTCTCAAGGCTTTGACCAAGGTGTTTGCAGCTGCCGCAGAGAGCTGGGTTGTCGGAATTGCGCGCCAGCCCACACACTTCCGACCTCTAGTCGATGCCGTGTTGGAATGTGCCTTGAGAGATACAGAGCGGGACGTGATTGAGCACACCTTTAACTTCTGGTACGAGCTCAAGCTCTACCTTGTGTTGGAGATTTATATCCAAGGCCGACTCGAACTGGTTGACGTCTATTCCAAGTTGGTCGACATTCTTCTCAAGCACCTCGAATACCCCAAGCCCGACTCGGGTAACGAAACCGATCTATTTGACGGTGACCGCGAGCAGGAGGAAAAGTTTAGGGAGTTCCGACACCAGATGGGCGACACACTCAAGGACTGTTGTGAGGTGATGGGAGTTACGGACTGCCTTACCAAGGTACTCGAGGCAATCCAGTTGTGGACGTCAAAGTACGCCAATCAAGTGAACGATGCCTCGGTACCTCAATGGCAAGAGTTGGAGGCACCCTTGTTTGCTATGCGTGCTCTGGGCCGCATGGTTGACAAGGACGAGGGCATTGTTCTTCCCCAACTCATGCCCCTTCTCGTGCAGATCCCTAGCCATGAGAAGCTCCGTTTCGCAACCATCATGGTTCTGGGCCGCTACACGGAATGGACGGCCGCCCACCCTGAGTATCTCGAGCCTCAGTTCAACTACATCGTCACATCGTTCCAGTCGGACTCCAGAGAGATCATCCGCGCTGCTGCCTTGGCTATCAAGTTCTTTTGCACAGACTGCAAACATCTCCTGAGTGGCCAAGTGTTGCAGCTTCAGACCTTCTACGATGAAGTGTTGGACAAGCTGCCTGATCTGAGTAAGGAAGAGATCACAGAGGGCGTGGCCAACGTTGTGGCCTGCCAGCCCACAGAGGAGGTCTACCGATTGCTTAAGTTGTACTGCGATCCGTTGATTCAGCGTTTGATGGCAAAGGCCAACAATGCCACCAACGAGGAGGGCAAGTTGGCGCTTGCAGGTAAGCATTGTTCGAATATTGTATCATGACCAGACTAACGATTTTGTAGATCATTTGCAGCTCATCACCATCTTTGTCCAATACGTTGTCCCCCCCGTCAGCCCTGGCCAGGAGAACCCTGCCGTTAAGTACTGGCAGGAGGTCTTCCCCATCCTCTCAACCGTACTAGACAACTTCCTGAACTTCACTCCCATCTGTGAGCGCGTGTGCAGGTGCTGGCGCAACATGGTTATCTCTCATCGTACAGCAATGACCCCCTTGCTTCCAGACATGGCAAACAAGCTTGCTGGTGGCTTCAACAGCTCAAGGGAAGGATGCTTCTTGTGGGTGACTTCAGCAATCCTGCGCGAGTTTTCCGAGGCGAGGGAGCACGTCGACCAGGCCACTACTGAAAATATCTACACCTTCTTCGAGGCGCAGACAACAACCTTCCTACGAGTCATGACGGAACTGCAACCCAAGGAACTTCCTGACGTTATCGACGACTTCTTCCGCCTTTTGATTGATGCTCTTCTCTACTACCCCCAGAAGCTCATTCCTTCTCACCTAATGCGGTCTATCTTTGAGGCATCCATTTACGCCCTAACCCTGGAGCAGCGAGACCCTCTATCTTCGACACTTCACTTCCTCCGTGATCTCCTGTCTTATGGCGGCGATAACCCTGCTACCAGCGACAGGCTTCCTCAGGCTGCGGCTGCCGAGATCAAGACCATCATCAAGAACCTTTTGCTTGCTCTGGGTGAGAACTTGGTCAAGCAGGTCATGGCGGGCATGATGATCACCTTCCCTCGCGACTGCTTCGCTGATGGCAGTGGTGTTCTCCTGGCTTTGTTTGAGCTTGTCCCTCTCCAGACTCATCAATGGGTGTCTCACACAATACAGCTACTGCCCGATGGCACTGTCTCCCCAACCGAGGCCAACCGATTCTTGATCAAGGTCAAGGAGAAGCTTGAGTCAGGAGACCCCAGCGCCATGAAGAATGTGCGTGCGATTCTACAAGATTTCACCAATACATACAGACGACGAAACGTGGCACCCCGTGATGGACTCGGCCAACTGGAGGCTACACGCTTCCAGTTCTCCGGATAAGCAGGGCTATAGGATTAATGACAGAATAGGAAGAGGTTCGAAGTCGGGGACAAAGGGCCAGATGAGAAGTGGCATAAATCTGATATTAGAAAGAAAGACAAGGAGGACTGTGGGGAAATTGAAGTGAGTCCATTAGATATGTATGTATACTGGGGATAATCGAGGATAATTGAGCGTTTCATTGACGGGAAATGGGATGGACTTTTTTGGGAGGCATAGCGAAAAGCATTAACGATAAGGACGCCTGGGGATGGGGTTTAGTTGCCTACCTAGAACGCCGAGGCGCAAAGTGAAGAATATATGTAGATATAAAAGCAAGACTTTCCATGATATCCTTGTGGTGGTGTGGCGTTGTTAATTGAAGCTATTCGCAAACATCCTGACCCAAGGAAATGTTCATATCCAGAACAAGATAAATGCAGCCTACCACCCTCATTGGAGTCCCAACTCGGGTTATGAATGAATGGGATATGAAAGCTCTAGCCAAGTCTACTGGAAGAATAGGACCATTAACAAAGAACTAGACTCTGTCAAGGATGCCCTTCTGATGCTCTTAATATATCATAATAGTAAAGTCTCGGCAAGTCCGTTGCTACAAAAAGAAGATAGGAATCCAATTTCATTGGTGAATGAGTCCATTGACGTGGTATTCAGGAGTATGGCATATAGAATGTTTCCCAATTCTTTTAATTTCTTTGTGTATTCAGAACACCAGAACGAATGGACACTCGGAACTGAACAAATGGAAGGACTAAGAAATCTAAATCGGGGTCAAAGGGAACTAAATAATATTGGTGTCGGTTAAGAGAGTCTAGTTAACAAAGGCGATTCATGTTGGTTGAGGTCTATGAGACAAAGGAGTTGAGACTTGGGAGATGGAACGTCGAGATAATAAGAACGAGAACATCAGCTGGAGGATTGGGATCATTTTATATTATACAAAACTATTCTAATCAGAATAAACAGTTCTTATTTCAAACATTCATTTCTTGATATTCTCAGTCTTTGATAGACTGCCTCTCATCTTTTACGACTCGATATCGATATACAACCAAGCCAGGGACTACAGTCTACCATATCGTTCCTATATCAACGGATATTCACGAATAACACTCATTTATTGTTCAAATTTGGAACAAGATGTCGGGAAATTATTATCCCCATAATCCATATCAATATGGGTATGAGGACCAAGATCAGAGTCAGGATGATGGACCAAACGTGGATCAGATGATTCGGGATTTTCTCAATCCGCCGCCTTTGCTTGATCCGACGTTGGGGTCTGGCATGAGCTATCAACAGCAGCAATCTCAACTACAGGTACCTGCCGTTCCGACTCCGGCTCCTACCCCGACTCAATTCTGGATCCCGGCCGACGACTCCTATTCAGCTCCTACTCCTGCTTATCCTGCTTATCCTGCTCCTGCTCCTGCTCCTTCCCAAACCCAGGCTCAGCCTTATTATACTCCCGCCCTCGCTTTCCCTCAAAATGCAGGTCCCTCCCGCGCTTCTCCTTCTTTTCTAGCCTTTCCGAATCCAAATGCCCCTGCCCCTGCCCCTTCCTATGGTCCCTTTTACCCTGCTCCCACTCCTGCCTCTTCTTTCTCATTTACAGGTTATGGTGATGGAGGTTATCCTGTTGGGGTTTATGCTCCTCAAAGCCACGCTCCTCGAGGCCCCCCAGCTGGCAATCCAATCTGGGATTCCTCACCTCTAGAACCTGGCAATCCGATCTGGGATTATTCACCTCTAGCTCCTCAAGCTCCAACATCTACTTCCCAAAGTGCAGGTAGTCGCGGGAAGAGACGTCGAGCATCACCGCCTAGCTCCGATACACCAGCCCCAAAACGAACGAGAAGAAGGGCACCAGGGGCTTCTGACGCAGCTGCTGGTGTTGGCAACCCATTCCCAACTCCAAGCCTAACTTCGGGTCCAACTCCATCTCCAGCTCGAATCCCAACTTCAACTCCAACTCCGGTTCCTGTTCCTGTTCCGGCTCCGGCTCCGGCTCCAAGACGAAGGTCCCCGAGGACTAGGAAGCGCAAAGCAGGCGACGATGATGATGATGACAACGGCAATTCTGCTGCCCCTGCCCCTGCCCCTCCTAGGAAGACAAGGAAGCGCAAAGCAGACGACGACGACGACGATGATGACAACGACAATTCTGCTGTCCCTGCCCCTCCTAGGAAGATCAGGAAGACCAGGAAGCGCAAGAATCGGGTCAACGCCGGTTACGATGTTGTTTCTGGCTCTTCAGTCGGTGCCGACGTGAAAGGTAAGGGAAAGGCTCAAGCCACTGAAGATGGCGAAAACGACGCTGGTGATGGCGGAGACTTTAAAGCCGCTGTCTACTACTCACGAGCAGATAATGAGGTTGTCGCTGCAGGAACCATTTGCGACTTTTGTGCCAACCATCCTATCGGAAAATCTGACTTCGCCAACAACCCAGTATGCGACTGGGTACAGATTCCAAACAATGGCCCAGAGTTGTATAACCGAGAGTGCAGCAATTGCGCCAACTTTCGCTCTCGGACAAAAGATCGCGACGAGCTCGCCAGCAGACATGACCACATGTGTCGTGTCCGAGGTCCTGTGACCGATCTGATCGACTTTAAGCACAAAAAGTACGGAGATCAAAATGACTTCACATATCCTGATAAGCCATGCAATGTCTGTGTAAAAAACGGCTGGGAAGAGACGTGCGACGTGGAGACGATGCTGGGCTATTTTTGCGTGCACTGTCGACGAGACCAGACTTGTCGTATTGGCCAACATATACAACCTTTGAGGCGACCCAACAAGCTAACACAACGACCATGGTTCCGCCGTGCCTGTGACCGCTGCATCTTGCGTCACAAAGAATTCCCAACCATGAAGGGAGACGAGTGCTGTAGCTGGATCTCTGACAGGAGAGAGTGGGAGAACAACCAACCTTGCACCCGATGCCAAAGAGACGGAGCCCCCTGTATAGACGTGGGACATCTCATCGCACCGCCTTCCCACCAGCCCCTCCCAACAACCTGGGCTATTCGTCCCAAGTTCGAAGTTGAGGAAGCCAAAAAGAAAAAAGACAGGAGAATTAAGTGGCATGAGTATGCTGAAGTCACCTCTGTCACGCCATGGAGGAAGAAGTGCCAAGGTTGCGAGTCGGGTGGCCGAATGGTGGCTTGTTTGATAATGTGGCAGCAATCGAACTACGCATGCGAACGCTGTACGCAGTTTGGTATCGACTGTCTGGTCTACGACCAGGGTTGGACAAGGTATCCCATTTACGACTTGAGCAGGGTTGGTTTTGGTCATTTCACCCCGTTCGTCGTCTGCAACCAGTGTAAAGAAAACAACCTTAACTGCGATCGAATGAGACCTTGTGATAACTGCAAGGCCAGGCACGCCAGGTGTGATGGCGTGGTCAGGGCAAACTCACTGGGATGTATTGGTCGCACCAAAACAACCGCCAACGTCGATTCTATGAGACCTTTCAATCCGGGCCCGCTGTATTATCTTGCCTTGGGCTATGGCCCAAATGGTGTCCAGGATGTCAAGGATGGACGACATGTTGAGCATTGGATCGGTCCAGTTGCCCCTATACACGGCATAACCAACCCCAGCGATGGTCCGCAACACTATCGAGACATGGCCGACCTGCATCGGAATCATCGCCCACCAGATGGTGTGGTCCCTCCGAACGCGGCGACGTTTGGGCAGCTGATTATCAAGGACGTGGGGGCTCGCGAATTGGGTAATCTGATCACTGCGCTTTGGAATAATGCCCAAGTTCCAAAAGACAATATGCAAAAATATCACAGGATCTGGAGTGTTCTGCGTGACACCCAGAACGCGAAGATGGCACAAGCTGGGGAGCCGATTGATGTATTGCCTGTTCCAAGAAAGGCCCGAACCTTTGAAGGAAGACCTGTGCTTATCGATGTGGAGAAAATACAAGGCGATATACCTCCAGGCAGTGCAGCTGGTCAACAGTCCTCAGATGGACAGCAAGCACCACAGATGCCACCAAACCAACATCCAGGGGGGCAGCCGGGATTCGAAAACCTAGATTATGGTCAACAACAGGTGCCGCCAAACCAACCTCCAAGGGGACACGGAATTCAGGGATATGGTCAACGACTAAACGTTGCCAGCGGAAGTGCCTACCAGCCTGCAGGAGGACAGCCAGCATACGAAAACCTGGACTATAGTCAACAGCCTAGGTTTGAGCAACTGGTACCGCCAAACCAACCTCCAGAGGGACGCGGAATTCAGGGATATAGTCAACACCTAAACGTTGCCAGCGGAAGTGCCTACCGGCCTGCAGGAGGACAGCCAGCATACGAAAACCTGGACTATAGTCAACAGCCTAGGTTTGAGCAACAGGCACCGCCAAACCAACCTCCAGAGGTGCAGCCGGGATTCGAAAACTTAAACTATGGTCAACAGCCTAGGTTTGAGCAACAGGTGCCGCCAAACCAACCTCCAGGGGGACACGGAAATCAGGGTTATGGTTACCGACCAACCTGTGCCGACGGAAGTGCGTACCCAAATCCATTCCCGGACGACGACTTGGAAGAGGAGGACATATATGGCGACGATGACTTACGCCTCCCGAGCCCCCCTATTCCTGAGCAGGAAGCGCCGCTGCCCCTTGCTCAACAGCCTCAAGAACAGGGTTTCGACCCCTCCCATTTGACTGTGGATCAGCTAAGAAGCATTTTCGGCCTTGACGAGGAACAGTCCCATGACCGAGCCCAAGTCAATCGTGGGGAGCGCTGGTACAATACCAATTCCTCCAAGAACGATCGAAGGTCAGTCCGGGAGCGAATGGCGTTCGGGAACCGAGTCCCCAAGGATGCAAACACCAAAGGAGCCTTCAATCCTTTCCTCGGCTTCACCTTGGGGTCTGATCAGAAACCACGCTACAAGGAGACACCAAAAGATTCACGCTGGAAGGTCTTCAACCCTCTCGAGGGCATTGATATGGACGAGTGGCATCAGTCAAAGAGCCAGCCAGCTGAAGAAAAGCCCCAACCACGTCTCTTTTCTGTCGTAAATGGTCAGTGGAGTCAACCTACGCCTTGCCGTGATGTCTTGGGTGACGTGCCCTACAGGCAGAGGGGCGAGAGAACAGGGCATTATTGCGTTGAGCCGGGTGAGGGAGGGATGGGGTACTGTGGCTCTCGGAACACCAATGAGCCAGACCAGGCCACTTGCCAGAGTTCTGCTCATCGCAACACAGTACCGGGCTACTTCCCGGTATGCAATGATTGTACCCAGAGCAACGTCAAGGACCTGTTCCATCATGAGCACAACCCCATAACTGAGAGTGAACTACTCGGCATGCGAGCTTATCTCTGCAATGACTGCGCGCGCCACATCAGTAGCGGTGCTCAGAACGCAGCCCAGTACCACATTATCGGTGCCCGGCGGATATATGGTGTTGTTGCCGATAAAGAACATGCCCAGAGCATATACAACCCCGACAATGACGCGTCAAGGGCCGTCGAGTTCAACAACAACACTGAGGCCCTGACAGGTTGTTCGTGTGCCAATAGGATGCTGGGAACATCGCTTTGCCGTTTCCACAGACTGTACTATGCAGAAGAGGCTCTGAATCACTCAGCCTTGGTTCAAGAATGGAGGCTTTCGCGCTTCAAAAAGGCAGTGTGCCCCAGCTGTCTTGCCCAAAAGCCTCTCGACCAAGTCAACCTATCGGCAGACTATGGTGGTTTTGTGACGGGCGCGCCAACAGCATGGGCATGCATGAACTGTAACGACTGGGTCGCAAATGAGGAGAATGGTGAGGACAACCAGCCCAAGATTATTGACAAGGCGTTGTGGAATTTAAATATCGGGCGCGAACAACTCGGCCTGCGTCAAGGGATAAACCCAGGCAGGATTCATCAGATGGAGGACGTCGAGATGACGGATGGCTGAAGTCGTTAATGGGAGCTTGGGGGATGAGGATTCCGGAGTTTGGCGTGTTTGAGACATAGAACCTACCTAGACCTGCAATTGGTATATCAGTTTTCAGATGTAAGGCTGTAATGTAAGCAGAGTGAGACTGACCAAGTGAATCCAGCCAGAACCTGTACCTGTTCATCCTACCACAAAGAGTCAAAGACTCACTGGGCAAACCTGAATGCAAAACAAGAGCATTCCTTGCTTGTTGTCTTTATTAAAAGAGCCATGTGGCTGAAATCACAGTTGATCGGAATGCTCTGCTCCGAGGGACAAAGACCAAGAATTTGAACCGTAAGAAAAAGGGTGTGTGCTTGTATTGTCTGACTGAATGAACCATTGCTGCTGGAGAGAAGGAGACCTCGAGATTGACAAGATTGAGAAAAAGAAAATAAAAAAAAGCAAAAAAGGTGATTACATGTATGAAATAGGATATAAGAACCTGCAGAAGCCGTACTTTAATCTTGAAAAAATTCATCCTCCCCAGGTAGCACAAAACAGACAAGGAAAAGGTCGGTCGGGGTGAATTTTGTCTCTCGCGAGGTCCTTAAGAAGGGATGATGATGAGTATGTAGCATAGCATATCATTGCATTGCATTGCATGGCATGGCATGACACTGCATACCCAAGATCGGCAGCATGAACTCCCTTCCCACTGTCTTTCTCTCTCCTCCAGTAGGAACATGATCCTTTTCTTTGTTTATCCACAACGTCCAAAATAGAGAGCCGCTCCAGAGAAACGCCGATCCATGTTCCATGTCGTATGGATCGTGGGTCATTAAGCATGAACCATCGGGCCTTACTCACAAAGACATTTCCCGTCGTAAGCACAGCACGACGGGTCCTTAATCCCATGTCATGTCGCTGGGTATCTCCGTAGGCTGCGTCCAATTCAAACGTGAATTCGAACCCAGATCCTGACTCCCGTCCGATGCAATCAACTTTTCGTCTCCGTGCTCTTCCTAAAGCCTGTTGGTTATATTGCATCCTCACATCGTGTCGCATGCGGTCGACAGAAACCAGACATAGCGGGTATATTCTGCCGGTCACATCTCGCCTCCCTCGCCTCGCCTCGCCGCGAGATGTACGCCTTTTGTCCTCTCATATTATCACCGTTTGTTTACATCAGTACACACTTGGAACAGCATCCAGCTTCTTGCTCGCCGTTGTCCATATCCATGGGCTTGGGGGGTCCGTTTGCGCCTGAAGTACCGCCGCTGCCAGTCGAGTAGCCTTGCATCTCACGGTTGTATCTTCGGATCTCTCGCACGATATCGTAGAAGGCCTTGTCGACATTGATTCGGGACTTGGCGGATGTTTCGATAAACTTGCAGCCAAACGACCTTGCCAACGCTTCTCCCTCTATTTCAATTGTCAGTGGCTGTTGAATTGAGGCTGAATTAGTGTAGTGATTCGACATACCTTGTCGTGATACATCTCGCTCGCCCTCCAGATCGCACTTGTTACCAACGACGACCATGGGGAAATAGTCCTTATCCTTGACTCGCAGAATCTGTTGCTGGAAGGTGGTGATTTCCTCGAAGCTTTGTCGCGAAGTGATGGAATAGACTAGTAGAAAACCCTCTCCGGTTCGCATGTACTGCTCGCGCATAGCACTATACTCCTCCTGGCCGGCTGTATCGAGAACATCAAGAAGAGCAACCTCGTCGTCGATAACGCACTGCTTTCGGTACGAGTCTGTAATTGGTGATGGGTCAGTACGGCGCAAAGGACGGCGTGGTTATCACGCAAGATTAGAGTTGACCAACCTTCGATTGTGGGGTCATACTCGTCGACGAAATGGCTCTGGATCAACTGGATAGTCAAGCAAGATTTACCGACACCACCGCCACCGACAACGACGAGCTTGTACTCTCGCAGAAACTAGATTGAATGCATAGTCAGAAACACGATCATGTATGGCGAGTCGATGCAGTATCATGTTGAGGAATCCCATGATAGGTGGGTGCCCTGAGGACATTGTTGTTTTCGCGTCGTACCTTTGTGTTCGTAGCCATTGTTGTTTAAGTTCAAGTTGCGCTCCCTAAGAATATGTCTTGCTCGGGACTAATGGTCGTGAATGAATATCCGGCAGGTCGCTTGGAATCGGATTCAATGCGAGCGAACGAACCAGAACAACTCAAAACGAGACGACGGGAATCGATCGAGGTGAAGGACGTTGGAACGTTTGTTTGTTTGCGAGACGAGACAAGACGAGACGGACGATGAGAAGGCAAAGAACAAAGGGAGACCAGACCGAAATGAAGTGAACGGTTTGCCGCTGGGGGGCGAGTGGATTCTTCCCAGGTACTGTACAGTAGCTAGCTCTTGTTGATGTGGAGAGAGAGGGAGAAAGCGATTTGAATGGGCCAGACGAGGATGGGTTCGAAAAAAAAGGTCAAAGCAGAGGAGGGAGTCGAGGGTAAGGTAGAAGAAGAAGAAGGGGAACAAGGCCTAAAAGGGGAAAGGGTGGAGTGAGTGGCCAGGGTAGGAAAAGAATCCTTGAAGGGGAAGGAAGGGGAGCAAGGGACTGGGAGAGGAAGGGGCGGAAGGGGGCGTCGATGGATTGGGAGGAATGAATGGGGCAGGTGAGTACTAGGTACTTGAATCAGGGTCAGATTTTAGGGTCAGGACAAGGTATTGAGAACCTATACCAACCATCTATTTCTCGCTCATACTGTCTGTAGGTGTGTGTGTTTGCGGTTGCGTTTGTTGACTTCCATGTGGAGAGGCAAGTACAATATCCGATAGATGGGTAAGAGGTAGTAGGTACATAGGTAGGTAGGTAGGCAGGTGCAGCAAAAACTTTAGAATCAATTGAATGTTTCATACAGAGTACATACATGTCAAGGTATCGCAAGGAATAGACGGGAACGGCTTTCTCATTACCAGGCTGGCCCTGGCTGTTCCGATTGACAGACAGACAACTGAAGCGCCCAGTGCACACCCAGACAGCCAGAGCACTAACACCAAGACTAACACCATGGCACCATCACAATCACCATCGCCATCCATCGCCATCACCATCCACATCCACATCCATCCATCCATCCATCACCCGCCCCATGGCTTTCCGAGTGGTCTGTGATCAATATCTCTGGGCGCTCCCGAGCGCTGAGATAGATGCCTACCTAATTAAAAGGTAGTACACACATAGGTAGCTAGAATCAATCGGCTAGATAGATGATGGGGTGGTGGTGAGATCCCATCACTGGAAACTTCCCGTTCCCGTCCTGTCAGTGCAGATGTATGTAGATATCTAGACCTTGAGGGGAACATCCGATGGCCGGATTGGTGGCTAGGGTCGATAGAGCCCAGCCTCCAGAAAACTATGTACTAGGTAGGGGACGGACAATATTCAGATGGCGATGCCCCGACATTGGCAGAGACATATTCGCCGTCAACGCTGGCTGTTGGGTTAGCGAAGCCTGGGGATCTGTTCTACGGAATCTAGAAATGCCCGTTTACGGTCTACTGCCAACTAGTGCGGGAATCTAAAAGATGAACCTATCACCTGGCTTCTTGCAGCCCTGCCAGAGAGTCCAGAGGCGCCGCCGACCATGCCAACTGGGTAGATCGAAGCCTCTATTCCCAAGGAAACATAAGAGAAACACGAGCCGTATCAAAACCAGAGTGGCTGGAAGAACCAACCGCCCGGGCGGCGGGATAATTTAGCTTGGCTGGACCGGGCCTTGTCTTGCTCTTGTTATTTGTCTGGTTCATACGAGAAGGCAAATGAAATTTGATAAAGAGATGAGGAGGAGGCAACGAATAGAAGAAGAAGAATGTATTCGGTCCTCTCCGTCTCTTTTTCGATTTATGGCGAGATATATCGGATTGGGCTGATGATGGCTGCAGCAACGATTCGATGAATGTTTAAATTTTTGGCCCCCGGCTGCTGCCAGTGATCGATTTTCAGTTTCAGTGGCTTTCCAGTAAAAAAAGCAGAACCTAACACAGAGGTTGGGGTGACCCATGGAACATGGATGGCAAAAGACCCTTGCTTGTGCTGCCCGCAGTTGTTGAGCAGCAAACGCTCCATTTGTTGCTGATTAGCAGTTCAGTTGGTCTCCCTCCTGCAAGGGCAGCGGCTGGCTGCGTCTGCTCCACCAATCGTGAGCACACCGTAACGTGCTATGCATCGCCCTGCACGTTATGTTGTTCTGCAGCAATTCCTCACCGTATCCGCGTGCTTGTGTTCCCACAGCGGACCGACGCATGTGCTATAATCGAGGCGATGTTGGCCAATATCACGTATCCGTATACTAGGTAATAACTAAGGTGCAACTGTGCGTGCAAACCATGACCACCGGTGTGAGGGGTGGCAGCAGAAGTGGGATGGGATGGAATGGATGGAATAGGGGCAATGGATTAGAGACCCTGAGTGCACTGTAGGCTCGATTCACCCATCACAACACCGACCTACCGAGGGTGCAGATCCGTAACGGCTAACCAGGCCTGCAGTCACTAGGTAGGTAGGTGCTTCTTTTTAAGCTATGGTGTAGAACAAATTAGCCCGTTCTTCTAAACCCCATTGTCTTGCTCGCTAACGCAGGAGAATGCACAGCGGAACAACCCCCGAGAGACACCGGTGTCGTGACCCCCAGCCTGTTCGGTCGAGCTTGTAAATGAGGCCGACCATCCATATTACTACAATTATTGCGACTGTCATATTCTCCATCTTTTGTTTATTGCTTTCTGAGAAACCCAGCCATTATTCCACAGCTTATAAGCCAGATCAGACGAAATACACATCCACTCTACACCAGGTGATCATGAATAATTCCAACTCATCGACAGGTAATCATCACACTCACCATTCGCGCCCAAACACTCGAATTGGCCCATCCAGACGGTCGCTGTCACCACTACCAACCTCATCATGACCAATGACATGCTCTTCCATGGCCCAAGCGCCCAGAACCTTCAGGGACTGAGCCGCGCCTTGTATCACGATTCAGCCAACAGGCTTCGTGACAGGAGGAAGAAAGCCTTTTTTTCACATTCACACTCCAATGATGACATCTAGTCCATTATCTGTGCATACCACCATGTCCTCTCATGCCTCGATCTAATGCAGATCAACGTCCTTTGCCCCTTACTCGCTTTGCAGGTATCTGCGCTGTGCCCCTGGTCCTGGTCCTGGGGAATGAATGGGGTGACAAGTTAAACAAGCTCTTAATCTTAACCAGGTTAGTTCAAAGTCCAAGACCCAGGGTTGTGGTCCTTGACGACAGGGCTTACGGTCGGTCGCCAAATTATTCTACATACGATAACCACATTCTCCGTTTGGTGGAACTGGTGTAATACGAACAAATATCATGACAGCTCACTTATCGTTGGTCTCGTGTTTCAGGATGCGATGACAATGTATGTGGAAAAAGCAAAGCTGTTTGCTCTTGAAAACTTAGTTTGAAATCCCATACAAACAATTATCCAATGCCAACTAAAAAGTCATCAAAATGTCTTAGTGCCTACAGGACAACAGTTTCACCACGTCTGTGGCTTTTGTTCCTGTCGTCCCCGGACACATACATGCACAACCAACGTTGCAACGTCAGCCGCTTTGGTGAGATAGATCATGACACCCATCCAACACGTTGTGCTACTAGCGTTGGCGTGTTTGAGGCTGTTGAAGATGTGACGACGGGGTGTTGAGAGGATCAATACAAGCGGGGTTCAATTGTGGTATGGCTAGGTGAGAAAATCTGATCATCATGATACAGACAATTGCTATCTCGATATCACATAGGGACGTGATGATAATAATGATTGGTGATATAAAAGACACAGTTTGATGCTGCTATAGGTTAAGCCAGCAGTATCAAGCCTCGGTGGGGTTGATCCAAACCAAGTAGAAGCTCTAAAATTGAATTCGGACATAAATACGATAAACTACAAAGCCAATCATGTACTCAACCTACGACACATGGTCGGGTGGATTCTACGTTCTGTTTATACCCTCTTGAGAGACCAGCAACTGATATCAAGCTGAGTGGGATGAACATGGAGCCTGGTTCTCGGTCAAGAAAAGGGCTAGAGACATCGGAAAGTTGAAACCTCAACTAAATCCCGTTACCGAACTTAGGCGTGCCTCCTGAAGGTTTCATGATGCCCATGAGTCGATTATCGAACTCTGGTTCCCGAGCCTCAGCAGGGCATGCTATCTTCGCTTGGTAACCGAGTATGCCTGTATGATCCGCTG
The DNA here is from genome assembly GCA_013623715.1 of Fusarium verrucosum. Lineage (NCBI taxonomy): Eukaryota > Fungi > Ascomycota > Sordariomycetes > Hypocreales > Nectriaceae > Fusarium > Fusarium verrucosum. Next base: position 18,729 of record JABFFJ010000277.1, read on the forward strand.
CGGCCCTTCCCTAGGCTCACAATATGTCATCGTTGGTATTTTTGCTTTGCCCTTGAGGGTCCAAGGGTTACAGCGAACTTGGAAAAAGAAAGGTGAAGCATCGTCCTCTGGAGAATGATCGGAATCGGATTATGGCTAGCCACGTCATGAATCACACTCAAGTGTTCATCCACAACCTCACAAAGGCGAACCGACTCGCGAGATCCTGCTATCTCTGATGCATGTCATGTATTGCGAGCGCCGATTGGCGCTGGACCCTCACGGGTAGACATTTATATCCTCTCACTTTATAAGCGAGCGGTTATTGTGTGACAGACCAGGTACAGTTGGAGAGATACTCCCGATTTTTTCACGTGCGAATTTTTAGCCGCTTCTGCAAGAATTAGAGGCTCGATGTTTCGCCGGAGCAAGATATCTGTTTGTAGCATGAAAGCGTGACGTTGAAGAGGACGATGCTTAAAGAGTTCAATGATATGCGTGCGGCTCGATTCTTGTGCTGTCAAAGCTGCATCGTGCACGTGATTAGAGATAGATAGCTGTAAGAGCTTGAGCTGTGGACAGGAAGCTTAATAACATCCATCCTCAGAGCTTACGACGTCTTACATTACATAAAACATGTCATGAAACTTTTAACGATATGATCAATGTCGTCAAATACTATCAATTCTCTGTATGGAATGTCTTTGCCGAGCTCTATATGGACTCCCTCTTTTGATCCCTTCGGCTGATTGCAGCCACACAAAAAGTCGATGCAATCAACTTGAACATGAATGCTCTCCTCCAACTTGTCTCATCGGCTTCTAGAACGAAATGACGTCTTCTACGTTTGCGTCTCCACCATGTGTTTCTCTTTCTAGGCTCTCCTAGCAACAGCCCCTTTTCGGCAGATTGCTCTCTGAGCTAGCTCTACGCGCCAAGGCATCCATCATGACATAGTTCAATCTCCGCCTCATGTGTCTTGAAGGTCTAACCTCTGATCTGGGCGCCGATCATTGTCACGAGCCTTGTTATAGCCGCTAGTTATCAACAATCTATCGACTCCACCTCCGCCATGTTCGCTGCGATTACCCCTGGTCTTCAACGCACCCCAGCTTCCTTCTAGGAAAGATCCTCGAGTCAGTTTCCGAACCAGCTTCCGAATACAGCCATGCTATCACATGAAGCGAGAATCGTTTTCTGATCTTGCATGCGAGCGAGGCTGTCTCATCGATACACTCAGTCAGTACATACCGATGTTTCAGCGTTGATCTGCAACACAACAAATCCCCGACCCCTCTTCTTTGTTGAAATCGTATGATTACATGACTTGAACAAGTAAGGTTCTTCAAGCTCGATACCACGTTGCGGCCCCTCAGGCTTCGGAAATGAGACCTAACTCCGCTTCACTGTCTTATTTCGGTTGCCGGAAGCTGGTCAACCCTAAAGTCAATGTGATGCAACAAGACCTCACCCAATACGTCCTTTGCCTTGTGTCATGATGCACGACAGATGTTTTATGTGTTGGCAGCAAGTGTTGAGCTTGACAGGTACAGTAACGTGAAACCAGTCGGACACATGAATAGCCAGTCGACTTACACAAGATCGTAGTACTATGTACCAGATTCCATGGACGTTGACTTGTTCTATCTACGAGACTGGCCAACCCTGTAACCTATAAACGAAACCGCCATGATCGACGACATGACCGGGTTCTGGCCGTTGAATCACCGAAAGTTTTTAGCCTGTGCGCCGGTCTCAGGTCACAACTCCGAGCTTTCTATAGCAAATGTCTACATATATCCAAGGATGCTAACGAAACACATCGTTCAGCCAATGGCGACTCATCATGACCGTTTCAACGAATGCAACTAGCCAAGACTACTACGTCTCCATCGACACTTTGTTAACTCAAGGGATGCCAGCTTTCAAAGACTCATTAAGGCTTCTCAGCAACTTGCTCCGCGGTATCCTTGTTTGCGTCTTCGGTCGCCTGGGTCTTGATCTGTTTCGGGTCTTCTTCAGTGTCGCTCTCGGCTTCAATTCGCAAGCCGTTGATACCAGCTTCCACTTCGGCCACGAGACTCTCAAGGTAATCTAAGTCCCTATATCTGTGTTGGCATATACATCACTAGACCGCTTGGCAAAATTTTACTTACCGGCCAACGAGAGTAACCGTGTTGTTTTTCTTGCCCCAGCGAGGGTAACTCCCAACCTTGACACCCTTGGGCTCGACTTTGGCAGCCAAAGTTGTGAGATACTCGGCAACACCACTCTCAGGAAGGGGCGTAGAGAATAGTACTCTATGTGTGCCCTTACCCTCAGGGTCAGTCAGGCGTGGGAGAACATGAGGCTTCAGCCCTTCAAGAAGTTTCTGGACTGTTGTCGGTTAGCAGACATCAAGCAGCGCTTAGTACACCACTCACAGAGCTTTGGAACACCTGGCAAGATATGGATGTTTCCATTGACAACTGATACGGGAACCCAGAGGTCCTCATGAGGGAAAAGGGCCTGCTTCTTAAGATCACGGGATTCGTCCGTTGGTAACTCGGCCATTCGAAGTTTAGCCCTTCGTGCTGGCGAATCATAATCCCAATCGAACTTGGGCTGGTTGGGATGAATCTTGGACATCACCTTCATCTTCTCAAAGGTTTCTTGGTGTAGTTTGAGAGGTAGGTTGAAGGCCTTGGCGATAGATTGGTAAGTGATGTCGTCGTGTCTGAGATGTTAGCGAATGCAGACCTGGATTTGTGAATTCTTACGTAGGTCCGATTCCACCACTGAATCATGTTAGCTATTTAATCGCATATGGTGTATTCGAGGGACTTGCCTTGTGACGACAAAGTCGTAGCGGTCACTCATTCTTTGAACAGCCTCCACAATCTCGCCTTCATCGTCCTCAATGACCTCGATTCGCTTAAGGTTCTAAACCGTTTAGTATTCATCATGCTTATTTATAGCTGAAACTTACAATTCCAAGGTTGAAGCACCATTTGGCGAAAAAGGCAGAGTTGGTCTACATAGTATCTGGATCAATACAATATCTAACCCATACTCAAATTACTCACATCAACAGTCTAGACGCACAATGTCAGTCCTCCTTGGCACAGTAAAGAAGAATTGTCTATATAACTATACCTTGCCGCCCAGAACCTCATCGCCGATAATCAAACAGGCGGCTGTAGAAATGGTGCGCGAGCTGCGCTCATCTGCCGATATAGGAGCCATGGTTTTTCCAAGGGGGAAACGTCTAGTGTTGTTTGCAAGGGGTGTTGAGAGATGTCTTGTGACCTGAGAGATGCGTGAAAACATAGATGCCAATGACAAATGCAATATGAGAGGCTGTGAATCAAGTGATAGGCAGATAATAGGGTATATCTGCAAGTCTCTCTTTGATCCAATGCTGTATGTATGTAGGTCTAATGCCAACAATTGAAGTATCCATAGATGACGTTGACTCGCTAAGCTAGACGATGGCGGGATAAGTGGGGGCTAACAGCTAGGTACCCTTCCTTTGGCGGGGCATTAGGCTTCACCATTAACTTAGTTGTCTTGTCTGATCATCAACTTAGTATTTATTCTACTACAGCTTCGAAACAGCTACAAGGAGCTTTGACACATAAACAAACTATAATAAAGCTTCACAATGGTATAGTAACACACTCACCCTCTTCACCATCATCATCCGCCCGCTGACATTATACACGCAGGCGTCTGAATCGCGACTTTATACCTTTTCCCAAGTGTCCAAGGACCACCTCCGCAAGTTTCGACTTACTACTTCTCGAGCCAAAGGTCCTCAAGCTGTTATCTGTATGTACGTCTCATTCTAATGCGGCTTAACCGTCCATGCCCGCCTGTTTCATACTGACCATCTCTTCTAGACATGATCGATAAGCACACTTACGAGATCCGACAAGACGACGACAAGACCGTCTACACGTCCCTCGAAGATATTGGTGACGACCTCCCCGATCATGCACCTCGATTCATCCTTCTGAGCTACCCTCTCACTATGGTACGTCTGAGCATTCGCCGGAACATACGATACTAATACAAGTACAGGGAGATGGACGAATGTCGGTGCCATATATACTCATCTTCTACCTCCCCGTTACATGTAACGCCGAAATCAGAATGCTCTACGCCGGCGCCAAGGAGCTGATGCGTAACACGGCCGAGGTTGGGCGAATTATTGATATCGAGTCAGCGGAGGATCTGGAAGAGATTCCCGACAAGCTCAAGACAGAGTAAGCAGGAAACACATACATGCTAGGAGGAAACATGGGCGGCAGCGAAATCCATATATCATGATCTATATAACAACATAACGTCAAAAGGACTGCCTACTCATTCGGCAGCACATCTTGGGTATCTAGTCCCAACTGCGTCGCAACATTCTTAACAACTCCTTGAAACGCGATGCATGCCGGACTATCTGGGAAAGAGTCAAAATAACTCTCTCCGTAATCACACGCCATCCTGATCCTGGGATCCAATGGTACTGATCCCAAGAAGGGAATGCCCATCTCCTCAGCCAATGCCCGTCCTCCACCTGTGCTGGCCTTGAAGATCTGACTTTCGTTTGAACACTTGGGGCAGACAAAACCACTCATGTTTTCCGCAAGACCTAAAACCCGGATACCGGCCTTGCGGCAGAAGTCGATCTCTTTTCGTACGTCCAGGAGTGATACCTCTTGTGGTGTTGTGACCATGACAGCGCCATCAATTCCACTATCCTTCAGGAATGAGTTTACGCTGAGATGTTCATCACTTGTGCCTGGTGGTGTGTCTACCAGTAAGAAGTCAAGATCACCCCATTCCACGTCCTTGAGGAACTGCTTGATCAGACCGTTCTTCTTTGGCCCCCGCCAGATGACAGCGTCATCCCGGTTCGGTAGTAAAAACTGAATACTCATGACGGAGAGGTTGTCCATGACCCAGATAGGTGACCAACCCGTACCGCTCACATGCACCGTCTCGCCCTCTACGCCCATCATCTTGGGAATGCTGGGTCCGCAGATATCAGTATCCATGATACCCACAGTGCTGTCCGGGTTTGTTGCAAAGGCGTGTGCCAGTAGAGATGTGAATGTACTCTTGCCCACGCCACCCTTTCCACTCAACACTAGAATCTTGTGCTTGACATTCTCCAAGCGGGCTGATATGATGGGAATATCAGGATCCGGACCCTTTGGCGCTGCTGCACAGATGGCTTGGTTCGGACACCCGGCGCATGCGTCCGCTTTGCCGGCCTGCTCTGAGTCGGGGCCAACGCAGTTCTTGGGCTCTGGGGCCACAAGTTGTGGTTTCTGCTTCATAGGGTTGACGAGAACATCATCTACAGCCTCTGGTGGCTCAAGAGACGGCGCCATGGTTGTTGTAATGTGAAGTGAAGTGAGAGAAGGTGAGTCGGAGGTGGCGATATGAGGGCCAATGCTTAATAATAGACCTCGAACAATGTGTAGATTATGGCGTTACTTGGACAGAAAGAAGTAGCAGCAAGAACAATTGATGGAGCCAGATCTCCTAGTTCAATGAGTGAAGTCGTATCGGAGAGTGTTTGAGGAGAGTCGAGAGAAGGTTAGGTTGGTTGAGATAATCATGGTGTTGTTTCTAGGGTAAGTAGTACTAAGCGGCGATGTTCATTGGCTGCTTAGCAAGCACCAGGCGATATAGTATAGCATCGCCGCGGAGTAACAAATTCTCAAATGAGTCAAGAGACATAGATACTGATATGGTTGTGTTTATTATAGGCAGAAAATAGTTGCATGTGAAATTAGTCCTATGATCTTTCAATGATTTCAAATCCTTGGTCCTTGGGAGGAAAGTGTTTGAAACACCTGGAGACAGAAGCCAATCATTAGGATTACCATATAATTATATATACTCTTTAAGCGAATCAACATATCTTTGCAGACTTAATACTTATAACACCATATCATTTCATAAAATTTTCAAAACTGACCATCTCTGATATATGAAAGAAGTAAGAAGAAGCTCGAGGATGCGAGTTGCAACTACAACAGTTGTCAGTGCTCTGAGAATTTGACAAGTTGGCATGACGATTTGAACGACAACACTTTAACCGGCAACCTCGTCCCAAAAAGACCAGACAAAATATGAACAACGGCACGTTTTTTGTCTCTCGTCTTTCGATACAACACTTGAAGCACATGTTGAGGCCCGCCGGTAATCGGACCGGCTAGCGATGTGCCTAATATAAAATTCCTGAGGCACTTGCTAAAAAACCATCACAGTGGCGGGGTAACTTAGTAGTTAAATATTAGGTTCCATTCACATTTGCCTGAGATAAGATAAGCACAGGACCCCGCGAATATTTTCTTTTGAGCTGATCAACGATACGCTGATTAACACTACAAACTATTCCATCTGATACGCAAAAAATGGCTGTGACCACTGACGCTACTATCCTGAGCCTGAGGAACTCCCTCTGCTCAGCGGAGACCCCTCTCCCCATCCGCTTCCGCGCTCTCTTCTCTCTGAAGCACGTTGCCATCAACGCCGACGATGATGCCAAGAGGGTTGCCGCCATCGAGGCCATCGCCGCTGCCTTCACCTCGACATCCGAGCTACTCAAGCATGAGCTCGCATACTGTCTCGGACAGACAGGTCACCTTGCTGCCGTTAAGCCTCTCCGAAAGGCTCTCGCCGATCTGAACGAGGCCCCCATGTGTCGTCACGAAGCTGCTGAAGCCCTTGGTGCGCTTGGCTGGGCCGACAACCTGGACATCCTCCGTGAATTCCGAGATCGCAAGGAGGAGGACGTCAGCATTGTTGAGACCTGCGAGATCGCCATCGGCCGTATCGAGTGGGAGAACTCAGAGGAGCGACGAAAGGAAAAGTTGCGACCTAGGTTCGTGAAATCATTTCTTGGGTTGCCCCTAGTTAACATTATCTTCTAGTAACTTTGCCTCTATCGACCCTGCGCCCCCCATGCCCGAATCCGACAAGAAGGCTGAGGTTGAAGAGCTTGGCCGCAAGCTCATGGATACAAGCCTGCCTCTCTTCCTCCGCTACCGCGCCATGTTCGCCCTCAGAGACCTTGCCTCGCCCCCCGACCTGCCCACTGCTGTCCCTGCTGTCCACGCTCTCGCCACAGGATTTGCCGATGGGTCTGCCCTCTTCCGACACGAGATCGCCTTCGTTTTCGGCCAGCTCTCGCACCCTGCTTCTATTCCAGCCCTGACCAAGGCGCTGAGCAATGTCAATGAGGCTGGTATGGTTCGACACGAGGCGGCCGAGGCACTTGGAAACCTGGGCGAGGAAGAAGGTGTCGAAGATACCCTAAGAAAATTCCTCAAGGACGAGGTAGCAGTGGTTCGAGAGAGTTGCATTGTTGCGCTGGATATCGCTGAGTATGAGAAGGGTGGAGAGACTGAGTACGCTTTGATCCCCGAGGTTGCGGGAGCCTCTGCATGATTTATGAATACGCTCGCATTGTCGAGTATTACGTCTAGTTGTTTTCATGCCACCTAAAAGTTGATTGTTAGATTAGTTCAATAGAAGAAGCATTCGGGTTTCTCACGAATATCCGCAGTCGCACATGTAGATGACTGTAGAGCCTTCATCTGCACCGCGCAGCTGAACATTGGTGTACTTGACTTCCTCAAGACCACACTTGGGGCACGTTTCTTGCGATTTGCTATCGGTTTGCAGAGTGTGCTTCTCGACAGATTGAACGCTTGACTGAAGCTTCTGTCTCAGGAAAGAAGGGAAATCGGAAGGCTTCGTGTGCGTAACGGTAACTTTGGAGCCGGTATCTGTGCAAATCATTAGACATGCCACCAAATACCACCCGAAGCGAACAAACCTCGATTCTCGGCACCACAACACTCGCAGTGCAAAACATTTCGCTGGGTTCCTTTTGTCGCGGGCAAAAGGTTACCACAGTCGGTGCAAAAGACAAGAGTTCCGATGGCAGCCATTGCAAATTTTTGTTCGTTCACAATCAGAGGAAGGGTTTGTTTTACAGCAAATGCGCAAGATGAATAAATTCAGCGACAAAAAATTGGTCTGGCCAACCATCATAAGCTCAAATGCAGACTGCAAGGGTCCATCGGAAAAACTAACAAGGCCAGAGTGGAGTACATCGGAAAATTCGCTGAATGGCGGTGTGTCCGACGCACGGACCAGTAATTACTTGTTCAACATCCAAGGAAAGCTCGAATTTCGCGAGGCTGACCAATTTGGATTCCGCAGGCTTCGACTTCAACCTTTACTTTCTTTCAAAGTGGGCAACAATGCTTAGGTGCATTTGATTCACACCGATTTTTCTTCTTTTCGCCTCATTTGCGACTCCATTTGCATGCATACTGGGGATTTAATTTTTGGCGAATACGCGCTTGTAGCGTGTCTTTTGATCCGCTCTGATCCCTAACCAACTCATCCATCCTCCTGCCAGCTCCCGATGCGCCGGTACCCGTTTGCTCCTTCCCTTCGAACCACGCTATGTGATGCATCGCCTTCCCTTTTGCAACAATGAACAATATGCATCAACACGGGGCCTCCCCGAATGGGCAGTTGGCTCAAACGAGGACGGAGGAGGGCATTACTCGTCCGTTCACGTTACAAGAGGCACTTCCCTATTCACCACAGACATCAACCATTCCACTCATTTCAGGTCAGCTGTCACCGCTTCTCGAGATAATCTTTTCTGACTCTAGCAAGATATCATTCCCGACCCCGTTCTCGGCTCCGGCTCACCTGCCCTTCCTCTTACCGATTTGTTCGAAGCCCACGACTTCAATAACCTGAACAAGGAAGCCGCAGGCCACACCCAGATGCCGCGCAATGTCAAGCAAATGGTTGAGCATGTCTTTCAAGACATCAAACACGGCCAGCGAACGAATTAGTACGAGAAACACACAACATATCCAGTATTGTTTATATCTGACCAACGAATAGCAACTTTACCCCCATCTCGGGGACAAAGACAACGCCCCCGACCGGTAAGAGCTTGATCGATGGCTTGTCGCCGCTCACGAGAAATGTCTTCGATAAGGTGGGAGGCTACTTCAAAACGACAAAGCCTGTCGCTTCCGAGCCTAAACAACTCAACGGCCAAGCTGGGGGTCACTCGACGCCCAAGCAGCGCTCCTCCTCGATCAATTCTCCAAATCAACCACAACCGCCCAATCTTCCGTCGCATAACTCTCAGGCGTACACATCAAACTCTGTTAGGATTGAAGTTGTTATACCGTCTAAGAGACAGTTCGACCCATCTACATATGTGGACGTGAACGATGTGCCCCAAGCTCCAGTCGCCCCAGCCCAACATGTACAACATCATCATCAACAACAACATAAAGAACCGTCACTGCAGCCTTCAGAATCTATAGCACAGTCCACTGCCCAGAATGGGGCTTTCCGGATCGAACTACCAGCTACGACTATCAATCGAGAAGAGTATATCGAGGTTCAGGAGCGGACGGAGGACCCTCACCATCTGTCGGTTCGAAAGGAGAGCCAGCGAGGCTACTCTGATAGCCAGGATCTGATTGGAGAAAGCCTCGATCAGCGTCAACGCAGCGAAGCAGCCCTTCATGCACTGGATAAGCTTGTACGCGATGTTTTCAACTCGGTAGGCCGAGTGCTTGGAGACGGATCTGGACAAGGAGAAGTCGTTTCCATGACACCTGACCAAGAGGTTGCTATGACCGCCTCTTCGCAGCAAAAAATGCATGGAGCGATTCAAAAGACAATCACTCTGAGATGTTTCGACCAGGTTCCTGTGGAGCATCTGGTTCATATCATGAAGCTGAGTGACGCCAGCTTGAAACAAGTTGAAAATCTTGAGATACGAGTTGACGAAACCTGGGGCGAAGACGCCGTTGAGGCATGGGTTCAACAGCTTCAAGAGGTGGAGACTATGCTGAAATCAGCTCGCACATGTCTGCGCATCCTCTCGGGTGGAAGAGAGGATAAGCAGCTCTATTCAGAAACCATCATCCAGAGGTGCGTCGATATATTCAGAAAAGTCACCGAGGATATCGTCATGCCTCTTGTAGAACTTCGACCATCGGGGCCTGCATCAGGTGTTTTCAAGCTGTTTTCGAAGAACAAGAAGCCGATTACAACAGTCTTCCTCTGCTGCCAGAAGCTGTTTGCTTTGCTAGCGGAGCTTGTTACCAAGATCAGACTTTCAGAGTCTGTGATCAACTCGCTTGAATACACTGCGTCTCGTCTCATCTTCATGGAGAACGCATATTTCGAGAAAGACTCTGTCGTGGGAGTCCAAAAGTTTGACGGGCTCCGGTCCGTGGCAATGGATATGCTTTCGCAGATTTTCCTGATCAAACCCGAGCAACGCCAAGGAATCATTGATGAAATCCTCACCTCTCTCGAAAAGCTCCCGGTTGGCAAGCAAAGTGCTCGTCAGTTCAAGCTCTCTGATGGAGGAAGCATCCAGCCTGTTTCTGCTTTGATCATGAGACTGGTTCAAGCTAGCTCCGGGCGAGTGGATAATAACAAGAGTCGATCACGCAACAAACTGCTACGAAACCCTGATGACGAGCAAGAAGAAAGCTCCGATGAGGATGAACTCGCACCTGGAGCTAAACAGTTTGTCTCCTCGATCAAGAGCGAGGTACAAGGTGCCAGGCAACACGCTGTTGCTATCAAGGACCTCGAGATTTCAGTCGCTCCGCTCTCCGACGCAGCGCAGCGCAATGCTTCCTATGTGGTAAACTTCATTGTCACGCGTGCCATCGGCTCCACCAAATCTGGAGATACCCCTTATCGCAATCTGCTTGATCTTTTCGTCGAAGACTTTACCACCTGTCTCGACTCGCCGGACTGGCCGTCTGCCGAATTGCTGCTCCGCCTTCTAATGATCATGATGGTGCAGCTTTTTGAAGCCCCAAAGACTGCTGCACCAGCGAAGAACATGGCGCTGGAGCTATTAGGTGGATTGAGTGCTGCTATTTCGCGCCTCCGTTCCCACGTGCAAACACTTACAAGTTCCTCAGATGGAAATGACGCCGACGAATTGTCACGATATCTTGCTGATATCGCAAATCAAGCTTTGGAGCATAAAATCCGTACGGAACAGCTCGTAGCATGGACTGGACCTTACCGGGTCGTTCTGGAGCATGTTCAAAACAGGAGTAACGAAGACCCGCACTTGTCAAGTGCCATCTCATTTCTAGTCACTGGCTGGGCTTCTCAGGTACATAATGGATACGATGCTTATACCGACGAAGACGACGAACGGGACGAAGAACTCGGACGCTTGGCTTATCGCTTGAGAATGATGGTCGAGGATCGCAGGTGGCTTGTCAACGAGTATACCTTCAAAACGGTTTCAACAAATCAAGCCAAGCTTTCTTACTCTATCATCCTGCTGCGGTCACCACTCTGCGAATCATTCAGTAAGATTCTGAACATTCTACTCGGCTCTATGGCTAGTGATCAAGCTACAGTCAGGAGCAGAAGTCTCAAGAGTGTCAACCAAGTCCTTGAGACGGATCCCTCAATCTTGGATGCCGATTCCACCGTTATTGACTTGATTCTGGACTGCGCCGGCGATCCGTCTATTCAAGTGCGAGACTCTGCACTCGGATTGCTTGGCAACTGCATGACTATGCGACCCCGTCTCGAGACCTCGTTAACGCCAATGATTGTCAATCGATTCCAAGACAATGGTCTTGGTGTACGGAAGCGTGCAATGAAGCTCACTCGTGATATTTATCTTCGAAATCCGAGCAAGGAACTGCGCAGCATGATAGCGAACGGGTTGTTGCGTCGAGTGCAGGATCCCGATGAAGGTGTTCGTGATCTAGCCCGCCAGATGATCGAGGAAGTTTGGTTCGCGCCATTTTATCAAGACGAAGGAACGGCTGTCTATCAGACCTCACTCAATGAGCATGTATCGCTTGTCATCCAGACTGTCAAGTCTGGCACGGTCACTGAAATGCTTGACAAGGTGTTCCGGTCCATTCTCAAGCCTAAGGATAAATCCTTGAGCGGGCCTTTTACAGTCTGCACCAAGCTCGTCGCCAACATGTTTGGATTGATCGATAACCTTGATCCGGATGATCCTTCAGTTCCTTCTGGACGCGATGCGCTGCAAGTGCTTACGATCTTTGCCAACGCTGAGCCGAAGCTATTTAATTTCGAGCAGATTCGGCTTCTGAAACCACACCTTGCGAACTTTTCTAAACCCGAAGAGCTGGCTGCTTTCCGACACGTAACCATCATCTATCGTCGAGTATTGCCCACCCTGTCCAGCGTTCATACGGAGTTTCTCTCTGAAGTGCGCAACTTCCTGCTGAAGGCCCTCTCGAAGGTCAACCAACGCAACCCTCTTGACGATCTGGTTGCCTGTACTCAGGTCGTATGCGGTCTACTCAATTCGTTCACGCCTCTAGTTGGCGGTCTGCTATCCAGCATTCTGAAGCTCGATCAAATACAAGCGAAGCCCATCGATCAAACTGCCATCACGCTTACTTACGGATACAGTCTACTCATTGGTATGATTGCAAAACATTGCAAGCTAGACGAATGGACACCCATCTTCAAAGCGAAGATTCCTAAATGGAAAGGAGACTCGGTTCCTATGCTCGCCATTGAGAAGTTGGTGCCCCTTGTAGCACCTTCTAAGCCACTTGAGATCCGCAAGTCGGCGCTTGATGCCCTCGGGCTGATTTGCCAAGCATGGCCCCGCAACTACGTGGTACCCAAACTTTACACGCTGTTTGATCAAGTTTTCAAGGAGAAGGTCCCGGGTCTCGAAGTGCTGATTTTGAGGTCAATCCGAGAGTTTCTTCTTACAGAAGAAAAGCGGTCCGAAACAGCAGCAGAAACACCGGGTACAGGCAAGAAGAGGGAGCTGACGGTCATGGGAGGGACCAACTTTGATGATGTCGCCAGTGCCACTTCGCAGAGATTCCTGAAACACGTATCCCGAATCGCACTTTCAAGCCAGGGCGATCATGCTTTTCTCGCCACAGAGGTTCTCGGTAGCATCAACCGACAAGGCTTAACACACCCCAAGGAGACTTGCGTTACTTTGATGACTCTTGAAACATCAACCAATCGCAGAATTGCCGAGCTGGCATTTTCTGAGCACCGATACGCACACGAGAAGCACGAGACGGTACTTGAACGAGAGTATGCCAAAGCAGTCCAGTCGGCGTTTGCTTATCAGCGTGACGTCGTGGAAGATACTCGCGGTGCCACGACCAACCCGTTCCAGTCCAAATTACACTTCCTGATCGAAGTGCTCAAGATTAGCAAAATGAAGAATCGTCAGCGCTTTCTCGACAAGCTCTGTGGTCAGCTGGACTTTGAGCTAGCCAGACTCGATACTACTGATGAGGTTCCATCCCACATGGCCTTTGCGCGGTTCATTACCGAGAACTTGGCCTTTTTCGAATACCAGACGGTCGGAGAGTTGCAGACCACGGTGAAGGCGATCGAGAAAATTGTGACAAGCACAGGTGCTCCGGTGGCTCAGGCGATTGAGTCGGAAGTCTTCAACGTTCGCGTGGATGCCCTGCAATTGTCGGCGCCTGAAGCTCCGGCATCAATGCCTGGAATCGAAAATGGCTCTATTGGAGTATCGACATCCCTGGACCAACCCCCGCCACCACTCGCGTCCAATGTCGAACCTGGTCGCCTCCGTCAGCTTACAACAGCGTCGATCATTTTGCTATCAATGTGGGAGACGCGAACATATCTACGCCGGCTCTATGGCATGGGTATTAGCCGACACGACAGCAAGGCCAAGGCACTGGCTAAAGATCTCAACAAGACGCCAGTAAAGGTTCAAGGTGTTCACGGAGACAAGGTCTGGGATGAGATCGAGTCTCATATGGCTGGACTTCAAGACCAAGAACGAATGGTTCAAAAGTGCACTGCTCTGGTAGAGCTCCTCAACGTGGACAAGGAGTTCAAGGTGGCAGATGATGGAGATCAGATGGACTTGGGGCCGGATACTCCGAGTGCAGATGAAGATGAGGAGGGCGATTCTATTGCGGATAGGGGACGCAAGCGAAAAGGAGGAGGAAACACGCCTGGAGGGCGCAAGAAACGGGCGCGTTCCGACTCACAGCCACGGAAAAGGGGACGACCTAGAAAGAACCCATTACCTGAGCCAGAAATGGATGCGGATCTTGACGGAGACTGGATTTAAGCAGACATTGAGGCGCCTGGGATTCAAGATGGGACATGGTAGGCATTTGAAATGGTTTGGGGTGATTTTTTACGAGAGCTATGAAAGCTTCTGGGAAAGGCGTTTTCGGCCCGCATTGCAGAGAGCGTTTAGCGGGAACATGGGTTGGGCGACGGTGGCATCAACGGGTTTCTGAAGTGACAGAGGGACCCGAGAGAAGACAGATGGCGTTTTTGGTGTTTTGCGATTTAACTTAATGATACCTGAGTTATGCATACCATGTAGCTCACTCACCTTTTGGTGCAGTCGGGAAAGAGAACAAACGCAGCATTAATATTTACATATCAAGGTGCTTGCACATTTAGTACCTTTTTATTTAATTAAAGTCGTGGTACCGCTCTAAAACATTGTGAGGCATTATTAAATGTAATATTGCCTTAAAAGCAAAGTAGGGTTATTATAGTAAGAATAA
>JABFFJ010000278.1:0-70961 GCA_013623715.1 Fusarium verrucosum
CTCCCGCCCCTACCCCTGCGGTCCAGCCCAAGATCATCGGCCGCAAGCCCAACCCCAAGGCCGACCCTCGTCCCTTCGAGAACGCTGAGCCCAGCGCCAACGAGCTCCTCGCCCTCCACAAGTACCTCGTCCATCTTCCCGAGGCCGAGTCTCAAGACCCTCTCGACCGCTTCAACGTCGAGCCCGATTGTCACGATGACTGCCCTGACTGCATCCAGGAGCGTGAGAGCAAGGTGACTGGCTTTGCCACCGGCATGGGAAGCTCTGAGGAGTACAAGCCCAAGGAGCGTGTCGACTGGGTCCGCATCTCTGAGAGCATGGCCAAGCCCCGCTGGGTCTTTGATGGCCGTGGTGTCATTGACTCCAAGGAGATGGTCAAGCTTGGTGTCCGCGTGGAGAGCGTTGGCCGCCAGCACCGATTCTAAACGTCTCGCCGGGATATGAGACGTAAGTTTTCAACGGCCGACCTTTTAGATTTCTTGAGTGTATGTATAAATGAGTCGACTGTTGGCTAAGATTATACCGTTTTTAATAAGCATGACATGACATGGACGTGGTTGATGAGACACGCCGAGAGATATTTGGGAGGGATAAGGGTGGGGGTGCTATTTACTTGCACGACCGATACGGCGTGAATAGGTGAAGAGGTTTACAGGATATAGATTTACCTTACCTTAGATTTGTAGTTGTTAAAATGCGAGGGCAATGTTTTCTGTTACGAATGGTTCGTTGTGAGGATATCGAAACATAGGTGCCTATATAATGATTGTTTAGGCGAGGATGATGCTTCTCGCTTACCCTGGTATTGCACGATGTTTAGTTAGTTAACTGCTCATTCTATCCAGATCCTTATCAATCTATGCTCGTGATGATGTCAGTCCAGGGTTTCATAACGGATCCCCCACGATCCTGAGACGAGGCTTCAACCGCTTTGTTTCAGTCGATTGACGAGGCGTCTCAGCTCTGAACCTCTTAGTGTAGCAGGCTACTACCAAAAAGCAGCTTGTTTCGACAGGTCAGCCTGTCATATACCCTGCACGAATATTCTCGATCTTGCTCCACGTAGCATCGTGCCGTCGACTTGATACAAATTGCTACTCTCCTTTGGGCACGCGTTTCACCATGCGTAGAGAAGTTACTGCGCCGTAGCCTGCGGGCTTGTCTTTCTTTGTGTGTGCACCTCGAGACATTCGCTCGCTCGCTCGTCTTTGTCTGTCTTCCTGTTGAACGGGCGGCATTGACTTGACACCTTCTCCGTTATACGCTCTTTTAATCATTATCCTGGCGCTTTTTGCCAGTATTATTCTTTCGCTTATTATTGACTTGCTGCGGGCGGCTCATACTTTCTTTTGAGGCCTGATTGTGTCCGGGCCACCATCGTCGACTTGATCTGCGATTGCACGCAGAGATGAGACTGTCATGGGCCAGACAGGCCGTGATATTAGGCCTCGTCGCCATCGCCATTGCAGACGTCTTGCCGCCGGATGACATCCCACTGATGTGTGTGACTATCTGTGGGCCAATCGTCGAGTTGTCAGCGAAATGTGATATTCACCACCACCGTCTCGCGAAGCGACAACCAAGCCCAGAGTGGGTTCCAAAGCTAGCCGTGGAACCGCCCGAGGACGATGAGCTGCACAAGAGAAGCTTCTCTATCATCAGAGCGGCACCAACGTCGTTCCCCCCCGAGTTGACGCGTCAGGAGAGCACCTCGACGTCGACGACGTGGGTGCCGCAGGATACCCGGGCTGCGGAGAGGACTTTTACGACGAGACATACCACGAGGAGACACACCACGAGTACGACCTCTTCGCTTGTGAGACCGACTATCCGGCCTACGAGGACGACTTTTCAAGGTGAATCTGCGACGGCGAGTGGGACATCCTGGGGACTTAGTATGCAGACGGAGTCTTCAGCTCCAAAGGAGGACCCTGAAAGGGATTGCGTCTGCACGAACAAGAGTTTCGACGTGGCCAAGATCGCAGCGCTATGCCAGAACTGCATCGTTGTGGATGGACACAAGCAAAACAGTGAGTCTCAGAAGTTGTACTATGTATTCAATGCGCTGACAAAAACAGACCTGGATGTCATCATGCAAGCATGCGGCTTTGAGAAGCGCACTTATACCCCCGACCAGGACAGCTTGGCGGAAAACATCGAAGTCAAGGCGACACGGCCGACTGCTGGTATGGGAGCGAGACAGAAATCTAGTGCAAACACTGTTGGGCAGACATGGGTTATTCTCTTCACTTCATTATTGGGAATCGCTATGGCGATATGAGTTGTGTTTGAAATGGTAAAAATGTTTAGATATGTATGTAGATTATAGTAGCGCTTGCGACAGCATTTCCTTTCTTCGTATATCCGCTTATAAATAATAAATTCGTTGATCGAAGATCTCTTTGCCAAGGACGATCTTGCACAGCAGATGGTATAGATCTTTGTCGCTTCAGTTGTGATACAATGGCAGAGACAGAACGAAACAAATATTTACTATTATTATACATGTCTATGATCGCTTCTTCTATATGCAACCCAATGCTTAATATCAACAGTTTCAAAATTACATAATACAAGTCATATTCAATGCATGTTTTCGTCCACCCAATGCCCATTCGCCTCTCTACTCACATAATCATGACAACCATAGCAGAAGCAACGAGTAGTCCCTGTTACAATGTCAGTATAACCCACATAGAAATGAGCAGAGAGGGTCTTACCATTCCCCAGGACCCATGCCACAGGCAAGACGCGCCGCTATCCGTATCTTCGATACGTGCAACGAGTTTATCTCCAACACTGCTGAGACTCGCCTCGAAGTCCTTGAAGTTCTTAGCATCCCAGTCAGCTCCGTCTTCTCCGGGTACAGCATCGCTACCAGGGAAGGCGATGTATAAGACATCGTCTTCATCGTGGCCATTGTTGCCGTTCATATCGTCACCAAAACAAGCTGTTGCGAGGGATATGGAGGCCTCTCCAACCATGGCTTCGTCACCATCATCACCATTCTCATCACCCCAGATTCCATAGAACTACCACCATCAGCACTTATCCAATAATAGAGGAAGCCCAATGCCTTACCATCTTGTCGCCGCAAACAACAGCCATAACACTCAAAGGCTTAATACCGTGTTTTTGCGCATCAAAAGTCGGCCAGTTCTTCTTCGTCCCCACGTTTCCAAACACGACGTAGGGATGAATATTAGCATCAAGGTCCTTCTGACGTGTCCCATATGACTTGAGCTGGTCCTGGAAAGACGTGACAGATTGTGTATCGCCGGATGAGCCGCAGCGTCCATCATCTGCAGAACTTCCCTGCACACCATCGCAGTCGATATCCATGTTGACGAGTTTGCCTTTGGTGCCCTGAAGATAGATGACATTGTAGTCTTTTAAATGATCGCCGCAGTAGACATATGCTGCTCTTGATTAGTCGCGGCGGCAAATGCAGGAATGAAATGACTAACAGCCATCGTCGCCGTCGGCGCTGTGAAATCCTTTGGCGAGCGTATCAGTGCAAGAGCCCTGTTTGATGATACTCTCTTTGAAAGCCTTGATGTTGTTGGGCACATCGCGACTAGAAACCAAAGTGGCGACAGATGCGAAGAGGAGAAGCCGAGGAGAAACCATTGCTGACTGCTGCGACCGAGATGAGCGAGCGTGGGGAAAGGGTCGATCTGTTTAGTCGCAGTAGTTTATCTTGATGTTTAAATTGTTTAAATGAGCACCCCAGGAATATGGGGATGGCAATGTTTTTATTCAATAGTGAGCCCAGCTCAGGCCATTATTCAGTGTGAGGGAAATGTTTGCATGCAATGACCCTCGTCCAATTTAACTACTCAGAACTCAAAAGTCCTCCTAGAGCTGACGGCTGGGCTCCCTCCAAGAGTGCATATCCTTGTCAAGACGGATCGATCTGGTCTAGAACGATTATTCTACCAGCATTAAGCATATTTATAAACCTTATAGCATCGGCTGTTGTAGGGCAAGATCTTACAGATTGGGACAATTAGTCCGTCGAGTTAAGATCTAGATGGGAATGAATGACTCGAGAAGATTGTTGCATTGTGACACTGCATTTAAACGAGCCCAGTCATAAGTGACGGACGAGACAGATTAGGAAAATATATGATGCTAGGGATGTGATTTGTTGGGCTGCGGGTGGTGTAGCAGGGTTACCCTATTCTCCCACCTGAACATGCTGGTTCAGGTGCAATGCGACAGGAATCCATAGATATTTGGCCATTTGAAATGATATACATACTTCTTTGGGTCATATGTATTTTACTTCTGGTGCTATTGGATATCCATTGGTGCCTCTGAAGTGTGGCTGGATATATGGCTACTCATTATCTCGAGTGGCTTCTAACCTCCATTAACAACGACTTCACAGCGAACTATAACCAAACAACCAGGCAATTATGTTTCTTCAACCAACCATTAGCTTCAATGTTACTACCATTTATTTTCAGTAATGAATCATCTTAGTCAGTGACGACTACACTTGGAGGAATTTGTAAGGTAGTTTCATTTCGACCGTGTCGGCCTCCGGACGGCCGAACCAACTCGCTGGTGCACTAACACGGACGATGCTCAATCCACCAAGCTTCGTCCGTAAACTCATCCGCATCTCGACCGGACAAGATAATATATAAGAATGTAGGGAAAATAAGTATATAGAAAAATGTAGATAACATTCTTCATCATCTGATTATACCCAATTATCACAATGTCTGCTCAACTCCAACACAATGCTGCTTGGGAGGCTGGTTTTCTTGCCTTTCTCTCCCGCCAATTCATCGAAGGCGTTCCCAAGACCCCCAAAAGCGTTCATCTATCTGGTCAAACAGCTCTCGTCACAGGGTCAAACGCCGGCCTAGGATTTGAGTGTGCTCGTCAGCTTCTCGCTCTTGACCTCTCGCACTTGATTATTGCTGTGCGTAGCCAGACCAGGGGCGACGGTGCAGTGCAGAAACTTCGAAAGGAGTTCCCTCACGCCAAGATTGAAGTTTCTCTAGTCGATATGGCTTCTTACAAGTCAATTCAGAACTTTGTCAAGTGGTGTGAGACGTTGCCACGACTTGACATTGCTATTCTGAACGTTGGGCTGAGTAGACCTGCGTTTGAGCGAGCAGATGAGTCTAAGCATGAAATGACGAGCCAGATCAACTACCTTTCCACCGCTTTACTCTCTATTCTTCTCGTACCCATACTCAAGGCAAAGCGCACAACTTCAGAACCCGCGCACCTCGCCATCGTTGGCTCAGACATGTCATACTGGGCAGAATGGACCGGGTCGAACGACAACATCTGGGACGTAGTTGATGACCCTTCCAGTTTCACCAGCAACGGAGCATACGCAATCTCCAAACTTCTTCTCATAATGTTCGTTGAAAAACTCTCCGAGCACGTCTCACCTGAAGAAGTCATCGTCAACTTCCCCAATCCCGGTGCGTGCAGAGGCACAAACTTTGGATCCGATGGGCGAGGGACCCTGTTCCAGCAGTTTTGGATGGCTATTGCGTCGCGCATTGTTGGAAGAGCAGTATCTACTGGTGGGAGATCGTACGTCGATGCTGTTACTGTGAAGGGAAAAGAGAGTCATGGAAGTTTTGTTGGTGAAGGCACGCTTAAGCCGTGAGTATTTCGAAGGAGACCGTTAGAAAGTTGTGCTAATTCACT
This sequence comes from Fusarium verrucosum, assembly GCA_013623715.1. Classification (NCBI taxonomy): domain Eukaryota; kingdom Fungi; phylum Ascomycota; class Sordariomycetes; order Hypocreales; family Nectriaceae; genus Fusarium; species Fusarium verrucosum. The sequence continues at coordinate 5,683 of JABFFJ010000278.1, forward strand.
TTGATAGGTATCCCCGGATCATGTACGAACCAGATGGGAAGGTACTTCAAGAAACGGCTTGGAACGACCTGATGAAGGAATTGAGTTTTGTGAAGCCGCTGGAGATTCTCAAGGGCAGCAATTGAGTTGCTGGACAAGTAGTATTTGAACATGAGGGAGTAGCCGTTGGTAATTCTGGACAGTAAAGACTGTAATCATCCCACATCGCAGTATCGACTCCTGTTGCCCATCGTAGTCAACTGACCAGTATATGGTATTCAATCACACCTCTCCTCAACAACCCAAACAGTAGTTGCATCATCGTAGAACCTAACCCTCTTAACCACCTTCTTCAACAACGGAGTCTGTTCCCCAATCTGCTCCTCCTCCGTTCTTATCTTGTCGCAGTGCCCAAATATCTTCATCCTAAGGTATTGTTTGTACCAGTTAAGCACGAGATCGGTAAACCGGAAGAGCGTCGAGAGTACTAGTAGTCCCCATAGCACGAAAAGGAAGGCTAAGAAGACGGTGAATGAGTCTTGTTCCTGGCATTCGTCCCAGGGGTCGGTCGTTGTGCTGCTCGATGGTTAGCTGATGTATTCAGGGGGACTGAGGAATTGCATACCGGTTTTGAAGTATGTCATCAGGTACATCAGTAGGGAATAATGAGTCCATGCGGAGACCCATTTTACTCAAAGGAACCAAATTATAAGCTGAGGGTTTTGTGATAATGTAAAATGTTGTGGGACATACAGTTAGGACTTGTCACGTACATATACATATAAAAGCTGACAGAAAGGTAATTCTTCTTTTTACAGCCTTTAAACTTTAGAAGTGCGCCAAGTTTCTTATTATATCATGGCACAAAGTATGTATATCGGATTTTATCATCATGGCTTGGAGGATCAAGAGCTTTGAAGTTCCCAAGAAGAATTTGTGGTTGAAGTTGTTTGAAGTTGAAGTTGATGGTGGAGGACATGGAATACAATGAAGAAGCTCGATTAAAATACTGAATCGAGAAGCATACATCTGGTTCTCCGGGATCACCAAGTCATAATACAAAATTGTTAAACTGGCATGTCTTTTAAGTACCACCACATGAATTCAAGGTTTGAATAATGTTGAGAGCAAATGGTATCAATTGAATTCTTTCTTGAGAGAAGTTTAAAGTATGATGTACAGAATATGGTTCCAGAAATGTCATGTGTGCCCCTGACTTTCTTATAATTGAGATGTAATAGGATGTATCCAGCCACCTACATCTCCATGATTACATCTGGTCATATACATGCCATCAGCAGACCTTTCCTGAGCCTATAATACTTAGTATCTTAGCTCTTGTGGCATAGAACGATAAATTGCTTCCATTTTATAACCTTACTCAAACGAACACCGATCTTGTTCGATATCTTTCTCATCACCCACGTAGATTGATATTATGGACACGTGATACCAGATGAAGCAAAGGCCACAGATAAAAGGCACGTATAACATGAAAAGAGCTGATAATAGACAATTATTGATGGCCGCATCGATGGCAAGTAGTGTGTTGCTTTCTGTTGGCTTCCTCCTTGGCGGTTCCTCGCGAGGTTGAGGCTGCCGCCATGAAAGACTCTTGGGTGGTTGACCAACCAGCCGATAGCGCGGAAGAAGTAGTCCAAGTAATCCATGGTGATTTGTGTCTTGTGACTTGAGAGAGTTATCTAAAGATGTCAAACGGGCTGAAAAGCTATAACGAAGTGTCAGTGTCAATATTGAGGTCGTGACGCTATTAACACATATGCCAAATGGCTCAAGCCATGATTAAAAAAGAAACACGTATGTATGAAGATTGCGTGTCTCTGATGTCAAAGAGTAGGCAAACTGAGAGTTTAAAGTCTGGTCTTGCCAAAAGGCTGAAAAGACTTCTCGCATCCCAAAGTCAATTCATGCATTTCCAATGCATTTATAACTGGAACTCCAACATCTTCCTAGACAATAATAAGATGAGTTCATACTTATATTGACTAGATCAATCCTCACCCCAGAATATCACTAAACTATACGGCACAAGTATCTAGGAGACGACCCTTTGATCTTGACACTCTTTCTTCTTCATCTCCTGAAATCATGTCCATCCACTTCCCCGCCTTATGCTTGAGGGCATTGATGTGTTTGGTGAGTTTAAATCTCATGAATTTATGCTTTTGTTCCAATTAACTGGACTTTAGCTTATAACTGATGTTTTGTCCATCTCCCTGTTTTTCGAGGAACCTTGGATTTTCTTCCAACACTTCCGACGGTCACACGTATTAAGAATGATAGTGTCACATACGAGATTATGTGATGACTGTAAAGTAAACATTTATCGTGAGTATCACTGGTTTTTTACAAATACATGAGTTCATACACCGAGGAGAGATCTGAGACACAAGACCGTATAAGATGAGTATTTTAGTTCGCGATTAATATATGTTGAGAAGTGTGCTGTGCTGTTGGATTGATGTTTTGATAATGTTGCATTGCTCATTTCTAGCCTCACTGTTAAGCATCTAATATCTGGCTTCAAGGACTATGGTGGACCTCATATTGTTACATTCAGGAGCCAGGAGACTGGTCAGAGATCGTCGTTAAAGCCTTGGCGCTGAATGGTATCATCTTTGATCAATGTTGCTTATTACACAAATATCTTTCTTGTCAATCATCTCCGTCTTGAATACTATGTACATACATTATTAATATGGTGATCCAGTCAGTATTGGTAGTACAATGAATCGAAGGCCAACAACAACAAACTTGATGTGCCAGCATCAACACCACCCACTCCAAAGCTTAGCATATCGTCCGATGCTCCCCAAGCCCACAAATTCTTCCCCAGTCAAGCTCAGCTCGGTACCGTACATCTTACATCTTGAGCAGTGCATCATTATCAACGACACGATCCTTGTAACCTTCACATGCCACCCTCACAAAAGCCTTTGCCATCTGCGCAACGTCCACACCGTTATTTGAGCGACCGCCTACAAGTCTCCTCTTCTTGGGTGTATCTGGGGTGACGATGGCGCTGGGTCTTAAGATCCAGGCGCTAAATGTTTCAGGGTTGGCGTCTGCAATCTCGCATAGACCCTTCTCCGCCTCGGACTTTGGCTTTCGCGGATCCCCGAGAGACAGCAGTGAAGATGTCTTGGTTCTGTTGCTGCAGAATACAAAGCTGAACTTGCTGCCTGCTGGTTTCGTTGGTGCGATGCGCTCGCTCAGTGCCTTTGCTGCGGCGAGTGGTAGTTCCACGTTGACGTGGTGAAGAGATGCCTTGTCGTGGTTGAGCTGATCTGGACGTGCTCCAATGGCCCTGTTTGACTGAATTAGTTTCTTATGTTTGAGCAGTGTGAAGATTAAATCTCTAGAAATAGAGAAAGGGTCTTACCATAAACAAGCTGAAGAACCCTCGAGCTGCCGTAGAACCTGATCGGAATATCGTGTAAAGTCCTGAACCATAATAACATCCGACTTTGGATGACATTCAATATCCATAGACACGGCTTTCCGAGTAAGAATGACGACCTTTGTGATGCGCGCATCCGCGAGACAGCACTTGACGATCTCATTACCGACCATCCCGGTCGCTCCTGTGACCACGACCTTCATCTGTTGAGTTGAATATGTCAAAATAAATCGAGCTGATAGTGTTGTCGTCGTTTCCAAAGGGGATCAGTAAAAAAGAGTGTGTTGAGCGTGCAAATGAGTGAGTGAATGAGTAAACGATGCTGGATAGATATCCCGTGAGGAGCCTCTTTGATGATCCTGGTCCTGCGGGCCTCTCTCTGGCCTTGCTAACGGCAAAAAATTAAAAAGGGCCGGAGCCAAAGAAAATTAGTAGTATTAGGTAGGCAAGCAGAGGATATATAGTAATAGTAGTAGTAAATAGTGGCAATAAAGGTATCAAATTGTCACAACTGTAGGTCTGCTATTATGAACACTTAGTGATTATATTCTTGATTATGGCTTGCAGGAGAGAAACCAGAATCAAGTATTCGACAGTACCTGGCATAGAAAACACACTTGACCGCTTAAGGACTGAACCAATGCTGGTACCTTGTCCGATTTGACTCTAAATACTCCATTGACAGCTTCTAGTAGTACTTTTTGGCTCCGTTACCGAGCTATAAAACGGGTAGATCCTTGTACTGTGCCTGTATAGACATGTTTTGTTTTAACGACTCCAATGTCTAATGTCTCTGAATCTCGTCCGTCTGCCTGTTACACCTGGTGAACCAAACCCGTTGAGATCCACCGGCTTTGAAACGGGAATACACTGCAGAGTCTGTCACTGCCTAGAAAAATGACCAATTTGACCGAGAGAGTGACATAGACTGCTCAAGTAATTGGCCGGACTCTGTATTGTTATTGAATTGTGGATATTTAGTTATATTGGCTGAAATATTGAACCGTGAAAACATCACATTAAAAAGCAGACTATCTGCAGCCACCCACTGTGCACAGGCTAATATCACTTCTCTGATGCCATATCGACAGACTTTCTGTGCCGATCTTCCGCTTTGCCGAAATACATACCATGCCCAATGCTCCAAGTACACGTTTCATTCAGCAATGAAACATAGGCTCTCTCAGAACTCTGTTAAGCCTGCCTCGTGAAAAGGAGATGCCGAGCGTAAATTGACTTCATTTCCCAGGGTACAGTCAAGAAAGATTATCTCCTTGAAACCTTGACATACAGTAAGTTATGCTAACAATATTCTTTATTTTAGAGGTGAGATAAGCTTCTTTGTAAAGAAATAGACCAGATGCATTCACTTTAAAACTTCGGGTCCGAATCCGGAGCCGGAGATAGCTTCAAGATGCACGTAACGTGGAGACTGAGACAAATCTAAATCATTATTGGCTTACTGCGGGTACCGATGGATAGACCTTTGTTTTACGCGAACAGTTGTAAAGCAAAAACTCAACTATTATTCGACGTAGATATCACTAACCAACTCATCAAACTCGGCTTCCCTCCAAGTTCTCCGACGCACTCTTGCTTCGAGGATCAGCCTCGTTGCCATAGTGGTTCGCCTCGCCTCCCAGCGCCTCAATCTCCTTCTTGCTCTTCTCCTTGCTAGCCTCGCTGGTATCTATCACCCATCGTTAGTAAACACATATCATGCTTGGGGGTTGAGGCCCGTACTGGGGTTGGACAGGTTCGCCTTGTGGCCCTGAATCTTGTGGGAAATTTCCTCGCCTCCCTGACGAAGCTCCTGCATGTCATTCGAGATGACGGATCGATCTCCAGCGGAATTCATTTTTGGTTTCTTTTCGGATTGGTAGATAGTCTTGCTTGATCTGTTGTCATGCTGATCACCCTTCCTCTTTATATACCCATTCTCATATTCCGAAACAACCATTACACGCCATGACGTTACAACGTTAATAGTTAGAGATCTGTTATGTCATGTCGTCCAGAATCAAGTCCTTCAAAGTCCCAGATTCATCGTCATTCTTCCAGGGGTGTCGAGCGCTGTATTCTGTGTGGTCGGAATTGTTTGGTCTGGGGGCGGGATGACATAGCTTGTCATGCACAAACTTTAGGTTAGTCTCAAGAAATATCTAAGCTATTACCACCAAACTCGATAGTAAAAGTGATTGTGTTATTTTGTTCACTGTTGTTCGATGCTTCACCAATCTCGATCGCTGGAGTAGCTGCCTCGTGATACAAAGCGCAGCACATTGTCCGCCTCATGATGCCACGAGATATCCATCAAACGCCACTCCACGCAAGCTTCCATGGCATCTGTTGCACAAGTTTCGGAGAGAAAACATATCGTAGTCTTATGTTGTGACACATGCTCGTCACCGCCTGAAACTACTGGTTTCTCTGTGGCGGACACATTGTCGTCGCAACGTTCCGAGATTGTTTGACAAGTGGAGGAAACGTCTGCAGAGAGACGCGAGTATTGAATCGAAATATGATATATAATAGTGATAATGTACCTACTTGGCTCATGTATAAGCGAAGCATGCACGCCATATCCAATCGTGACAAACTATCGTAATTAGGTATATGAAGAAGAAGATCTAAACCCTCGCCCAAAGGAATGTATGTCGCAGCGTTGATTAACCTACAACCTTCATCCGTTACACAGATCCTACCAAGAATCTTCATCCCAATGCCGCACCGTATTTGGCGTCATTATTAATCCATTTTGTCCAATGTTACGCCTTCAACTCCGTTCCCGTCTTTAAATCATCTCGCGAGGCTTAACTCGGTCTCCGGACCAATGCTTGAGTTTCTTTGGACGCGATGGTTTGGATCAGCACTCATTTCTTGCGGAGCCGTCGTAGTACCGTCCATCTCGGACACAACAGCCATTTGTTGCTGGGCGTATTGTTGGTGGTAGGGCGGAAGGCCGGGACTGTGTTGATTCTGGGCACTGAGATCCGAAAATTGCGCATAGGACTGTGGTCGTTCAGACTGAGAGATGTTGGGGGAATATTTGAACTGTTCCATGGAGGGTATTCCGCTGTGATGCGGGTTTACAGTCGTGGGTGATGAAGGGAACGATTCTGCTCTTGTTAGTATTGATCTGCCGTCTCTTGGATGGATTCTCTTACGCTGATAGCCACTCATGGGAGAGTGACCAGGGAATGTACCCTGATGAATAGGACCGGCCGAGGGCGGGTATTGATTCTCGCTCATTCCTGGTGCAGCTGGAGGTGCACTGTAGCCGTCGCGGGTTTCTGAAATATGCTTCTTCCTTTGTCGGGGCCTCCACCAGAACAACCAGGCTATGAGAGCGAACACAACCAGGCCTCCTACTGACGCACCCACAGCAATACCAGCAGTAGCCCCAGTGCTCAGTCCATCGTCGTCATCCGAAGCTGCCGAGGCCGAGGCCGTCGCAGAAGCCGACGCGGAAGCGGTAGAACTCACGCGCTCCCTAGGCTTGAGGAAGTCGAGTCTGTTGTTCTCAATCTTGGATAGCTTGGCCGGTACAAGCCTTGCTCTTGGACAGCCCGAGTTGCAAGCATTTTGACTGCAGCATCCGAGGAAAGGAGGGTTGGTGAAGGCACATGTGTACCAGTTGTCGACGCCCTGCGAGTTGTCACAGTCTTGCTGGGGAAGACTGGAGTAGGTGTCAGAGTCGAATGTCGTTGCGCGCAAATCGCCATCCGGACAAGTGCCGTTGTTTCTGCCGCAAGGATCGTTGACACAACAGCCTATGAATTGAGTATCGTCATCTTCGCAGATGTAGAATTTGCCTCCATTGGTGCATGAGAGACCCCAATGCTCGCGAGCTTCAGACATTTTCGGAACACTGCGAACCAAGGTTTGTCTCTGGAGACGGGTGAAGTTGAAGGGTTTTTGTTTTGATCTGATCCAACCTGTCAGATCTAGGAGTTGGAGGGAAGAAGAGGAAGAAGGATGACTGTGGACAAAGAGGAAGGGCAAGGGATCAGTACAGCCCCCGAATCTCAGCAGTCATGAGCCACTTTGTCTCGACCATTAAAGAGACGGCCTTGATTCAAGCAGGGTAACCTTCTTTCTGCTTCCAAGGACCAACCCGCATGAGATTGCGCCCCAAATCTCTGGGCTGCATGGATAGCTGGACGGGGTCCGAATCAAAACTCGAGATCCGCGCCCTCTTCCTCCAGCTGGGACTCGTCACCGATGCAGCCCCCATGTACTAGATCGAATTCGCATAGGGATGCAGGCTGTCAAGAACTGTGGCGATGTTGTTGGCAGCGGGAAGTTCTTTGACTTTGTCTCACCATGGGCTTAGAGTTGTGTAGTGGCACCAAGTGTATATTGATCCTCCCAGCCTCCTCATGTCCACATTTCACACCGGTATTGGTGAAGGGAGAATTAATTTGAGTTGCCAAGGGCAATATTGCTTGTGGGATTCAGGTGCAGGATCCAAAGATAGGATCCTGTCCCTTCTGTGCCGTAATCTAGAGACAAAGAAGTTCATCTCAGCCACAAAGCAAGGGAACCGGGATGACAAGGTCATACGAGTGAGTGCAAGTCATAAAAGAACTTGGGTTCCTCTGTCAAGGATCGCAAATACATGCCGGATTCAATGTGTTGGGTTGACTCAACAAAAGTCTTACATTGTCAGCTTGATCACTAGTAAAGTTCAATGTGGAGGCTCAAGTATGCTTGGCCATGGTAAGGGCTGACTGGCACCTCCACTGATCCCAGTAATCGTGTGCCACATCTATTTGGCGTCTTGGCGTCAGATTTGTCCCCGGTCTCGTAAGAAAAGGAATATACCTAATCTAATCTTGGGTCTGCTGAAGTGGCCCTTTCAGCTGTCGGTCGGGGCATTAAGCTTACAGCACACGTCCGAGCACCGATTTCGATCGGCCTTCTTATACAATATCGCATAAGTCTCTTGGTTGCGTAGAAAAATGAGCGAGACCGACCGTTCGTATTTTCAGCTGAGCGATACTGGTAAGAAAACAAGTCCCTGGTGTCAATATGCACGACTTGAGTAATGTGCAAAATCATACGAGAAACCATTTGCACTTTGTCGTCATCTCCACCAAATCTTACAGCACAGCCTCGCGATATTTTTACCTTGGCCAAACTAAGCCAATGTGTATGTGTTGGCACTCGATCCAACAGCCAGCACAGATCGCATTTTGCGCCATATCACAAACAAACTTCTTTCCAAAGCTGAAACAGACAAACAGAAGGTTTTTATGCGTTTTCGGCATTTGATCTTGACAGAATGAACCACGAGACGTTGCCTCGGCTCTTGTCAGCTCGTCCTCGAGTAGCATTCCCAAAATGAATCAGCCTGCAGGATTGCTGACATAAAGGACCAAGGCCCAGACCATGCATGATTCAGTTCCACGAATGTATGGGGGGGATAAGATGCAATATTAATGTATCCCAAGACTGTCTTAGACGAATTCTGAGGCTGTCGCGTGTAGTAAAACTACAACTGATGAAGCGCAGTCGAGAAAGGGTTGTCGAAATAGGGCTGAGAGCTGAGATTGGCATTGCCTTGTACTGTATCCTTTATTAATCACTCTCGGCATCCATCATCAAGACTGCTAGAAGGCCCGATAATATCACATCAGATGTTACTTGGTGCAACAAAGGATGACGTGGAAATGTATGTGGCCAACTACCCAATCCAGTGGCTTTTTTGATACACCGATTGTTGATGCTTGTACACTCCGCCTTGTGAGATTTGATGATCGTCAATCACAGGCCGCCTCCCTTGCAGAAGGATCACTCTGCGCAAAGAAGTGCTTGGAGTTCCTGCGCCAAGTCCCGGTTCCTGGCGCAGGGCATTTCCGAAGTGTATGTTGGTGTCGACTGCGCAGTGGCTGTTCTATAACCTCAACCACCAACTTGATCCGAAAATACCTGCGGCAGCTGCTCGCCCCTGACTCTTTGTCCAAGTTGCGCCACAAACGACCAAGCTGCACGGGAGAGGCTTTGGCTGACCTCCCCAGGCATTATGATCTTCAGTCGACCTTGGCCGAGTACAAATCCGTCACAGGATATCTGAGTAACGTGTACACTGGGGTGAAAAAGCTTTAGTGCAAGGTGGTGATGCAGATAGCTTCCCAAGGCTTCGGTAAAAGGGGACCCTTCAGCAGTTTCTTTTGTTCGCCAGGCCCACCCATCGTCTGTGTTCCCTCCAGCAAGCCTGCGACGTTCACGTGCGTCTCCTTTCCAAGCATCTTCAGTTGGTGTATGACTCTTCTCCCCTGCACGCACAAAACGTGCAAGGTCTTGGGCAGATATGGTGATGTCGATCGAGCGAAGCCCTGGCGTAGTCGACTCTTCTTGAGGTTGATCGTTGTTGATACCTGCTGGACCGTCGTTGGTTGGTAGTGGCGCATTAAACGCGAGAGTTACAGTAAAATCAACCCCTCGATCATTCAGCCCGTTGCTTGCGACCCAGCTCTCCCAAACACCGAGGATCGTTTTGGTTCCCAGCTTTACTCGGCTCACGCGGCAATCGAAAGAAGCAGCCAACCAGTCTGCGACGACGCTCTTCAGTTGTTGAGGCATGCGCATCAATAATAATGGCAGGTGAAGAAATTTGCCTTGATCCTCCCCCTCACGTACATTTTGGGAGTCTGAGAGCCCAGGTAAAAGAATGGCAGCATAAGCAGCATTCTCATGCTCTATGCTGATCCAGAGTCCTTGCTTCTGATCATCTGGAAGGTCGCTCTGGTCGCCGCGCGGTGCGTCAAGGTCGAGGTCGCCAGAATCTTCGCCCAGGAATGTGCTCGCACGAAACCACTCGATTCGTACTCCCTTCAGGACCCCGACTTGCCCGATAGGCGTATCTACTGCTTCCAATCTGAGTTGAATGCCACGAACTACATCGCCAACAAGTGTGTCGCGTAGGCGGCTGGCGATGACTTGAAGTCGTTGATTAGTGAGCCGTGATTTCCCAATGTGCATAGGCGAAACGCGATGAGTTGAGAAAGTGGTGTTGAAGAAAGGAGGGACCGTTTCATCGTTGGCGTTTTCAGAGGCGGTGTTGAGCGACTGTGTTGGTGATTGCTGAACCTCAGCAGAGTCAACACCCTGGGCGCTCAAGCGAGCCATTCTGACGAGTCAAAAATCTGGTTTTGTAGCTTTGGAGTGATGAATGTGTGGCGCGTTTCTGGGTTACCCTCAAGTTGTTTCTGCGTGGATGTGGTGATATTGAGTGTGTTGCGCTGACAGACGCGTCTTTAAAACCGCTGCTCCATTCATAAGAAGCTATAACTGGAAGATTAAGATTCAGCCATGGACCATACACGTCACCGTTAAAGTTATAGGCTGTTAGAGTCTTGGTGTTGACGGTTGGGATGTAAACATGGCTAATATCCAGACAGGTACTCCGTACCGCACTGTGGTTTGATGGAAGTTCGCGAAAAATCGGATGACTAAGCACAAAACGGTGCTTCATGTAACAACCTCACTCAACATTTCACAATTTGATGGGAAAGAATTGATAGTCGAGGAGATAGGTTTTTGGGTGCGAGGCCTACAGTTATAAGTGAAATATGTTTGACAATTTCATTACATCTATGGGATGCTGCAATTCCACGATTTCGTCATGCTTGGAATTGCACAGAGGAGCCTGCCATCACTACCACAACCCGAGCCTGCGCCAATGATACGTGAAAGTCACGGAACATCTGTCACAGCCTCTCGAGTTATAAGCTCATAGCTGAATTCGAAAAAGGCGGCGAATCGATACAGGCTTCAGAAGTTGGCTCCTCCCATGTTTGGGGCAGTTCAGTCGGATGCTAGATACTCTAGGAAAGGGATCATATGAATAAAATAGAGGTTGGAGCTTGCATATAGCTTTACCGATAAAGAGATGCAAGGCAGGGTGTTTTTCGTTTATCTGTTCTGTCGATTTCCCAATAAGTTAACGGCCGCATGGAACTAACGGTTGCACAGCATCAACGTTATGCGGGATTAAGGCACAGGAGTTGCCAAAACAAGAACTTATTGGCCTTTGAACGTCCCCAATATTTACAAAGAAAGAGATCTATCATAAGTTGTTCTTCACGATCCAAGAAATCTGAAGTAGAGACCCTGGTTCTTCTCATGATTATGCCAAGTCTTTATATTCGGTTAAAAGAGCCTCAACTATCTCTGGTCTACATAATTCGCAAACCAAAACAATTGCATCCACCAACATACTTTCTCCATACTCCCACCCACTAGAAACCACTAAAGCTAAGCAGGTACAGCCGTTCCAATAAAATCTAAGAACTAATGTTCTAGTAGTCGCATTTCCGCAACTCACTCGGGGTAGTTAGACCGAAGGTTCGCACCCCATGAACAAAAAAAGTCGCTGATATCATTCTCTTGTGCACATTACAGCAACAGAAGAGTCCACAACACTAGCAATTGCGGGCCTTTTTAGCCCCTTCAATGGGGCAATGACGACTTTGGCGTGGGGCATTGAGTTTCCCCGCGGCGTGTTTGGTGATAGGCACGGGAGTTTTGTAGTTTTCGGTTGGTGTTTTTGTAGAAGCTTCTCGATCGATGACTTGTTTGACGAATCAGTGTCTTTAAAAGATTTTCGGACCTGCCCAATCTGGTATCAGGAAGTACTTGTTTAGTGTGCATGTTAATATACTTGGTTCACAATCGGAGATGGGAGTTTGTGGTGGGGGAAGATCCGTCACCACCAGGGTTCTTCTTGATGCGCAAGACATGGCATTGGAGAGCATGGCAAAGTTAATGTGGATTTTTTATGGCGATAACAACTATGCACATGAGTAATGTTAACCAAATTGGTCCTCATCTGGTGTCATAATGCGTATTCTTGCGTCTGTGCCGGCCGAATATCTTTGCGATTTCCTTTATAAACCCCTCCACCTTCTCTTCGGCCTTTCTCTTGGTTCCCCCTTCATTCTCTTTCATAAACAAACCTCTCCAATAACATCACCACTTAAAACTACAACCGCAATAATGTCTTTCGGTCGAACTGTCACCCTCAACTCGGGCCACAAGATGCCCCAGATCGGCTACGGCACCTGGCAGGCTGCCCCCGGCGAGGTTGGCAACGGCGTCTACGAGGCCCTCAAGGCTGGTTACCGCCACCTTGATCTCGCCAAGATCTACCAGAACCAGCGCGAGGTTGGTGAGGGTATCAAGAAGGCCCTCAACGACGTCCCTGGCCTCAAGCGAGAGGATATCTTCATCACCGGAAAGCTTTGGAACAACAAGCACCGCCCTGAAGAGGTTCCCGGTGCTCTCGATGACTCCCTCGAGGAGCTTGGTCTTGAGTACCTTGACGTGAGTTGAAGCTGTATCCCCTCACTTACACATAGCTAACCGTTTTCAACAGCTCTGGCTGATCCACTGGCCCGTTGCTTTCAAGAACGGAAACGAGCTCTTCCCCCGCACGGCCGATGATAAGAACAAGACTGAGCTCGACCAAGGCGTCACCCTCTCCCAGACTTGGGACGCTGTTACCAAGCTTCCTAAGGAGAAGGTCCGCTCCATTGGTGTCTCCAACTTCTCCATTGACATGGTAAGCTTTCACCCGGATCCCTCAAATATCCTCTCAGCACATAGCTAACCTCCCACTAGCTCGAGACCATCATTAAGGACACCGGTGTCACCCCCGCCATTAACCAGATTGAGCGCCACCCCCGTCTCCCCCAGCATGACCTCGTCAAGTACATGAAGGAGAAGGGAATTTTCCTGACTGCCTACTCCGCCTTCGGCAACAACTCCTGGGGCGAGCCTCTCCTTATCAACACCCCCGAGGTCAAGGCCATCGCTGAGCGCCTGAGCAAGTCCAAGGGCAAGGAGGTTACCCCTGCCCAGGTCATCCTCGCCTGGTCCAGCCTCGACAACCACATCGTCATTCCCAAGTCCGTTACTCCTGCTCGCATCCGAAGCAACTTCGAGGAGGTCGAGATCGACGAGGAGGCCATCAATGAGCTTAACAAGTTTGGCGAGAAGCCCCAGCGATTCAACATTCCCAAGACTTGTAAGTTTCAATTCGCAAAAGACTCTAAACGCATGAATCAATGCTGACAATTTCAGACACCCCGGAGTGGGACATTAATGTCTTTGGTGACGAGAAGGAGAAGACTGCTGCCCACAAGGTTGTTTCTAAGCTGTAAAGGTTTCCATGATACCAAGTTATGATGTATGACGACATAGAATAGATCAGTGAAAAGGTAGAGCCGGGAGAAGCTCCATCATGAAAAAAATACAAAAACTAATGATCAACAAAAGTTATTGTAAAGTGCTGACAGCCAGTCCGACAACTGCCGAGCGAATCATCGCGTTTCGTTTGGCTTTGTTTTGGCATCAGATGCCGGGGTGTCCTGGGACTGACAAATCGCCTGTTTGGGTGAATCCAAGTGATCTGATCTGCTGATTCGGAGATTTCCAACTAGAACAATCTGCAATGATAGTATGCCTAAAAAATAATCCCGCAACTGAAGGACTGCCACGAGGCTTCATGTCCGTATGCAAAACAGTGCCAAAACAGTCTCTCCGATCCCCAATACGTAGTCGTCGTAAATATTTCAATCCATATATGCACATTGACCCAAATAAATGTTGTAACATTGTACAGTGCTCTCCTTATATCACGCTATGCTGCATGGCCGATATTGTTTGCCGTGTGTTGTGTTGGTATCTACGCACCAACGCTGAAGCCGAACGAACCATCAAAGACGTCGAGTTTCTTAACATCGGTGCCTCCACGGAGGGCTAGCAGGACGTCCATGGCGGGGACCTTGTTGGCAGGGTAGAAAAGAAGGAGATTGTCCATATCTTCGTCTGAGAGTCCGCACATCTCATCCCACTTGTAGGTATCGCTAACTTTAGACATCCTGTTGCCGGCATTGTTAGTTTGAACGCGTAAAATGATCTGATAAAGCTTACCAAAGCATTCGCTTCGGTCCGTCTTCAGGTTTTGGTGCCATCTTTCTTAATCTGAGCCGTAGCTCACCAATCGTCTCGATCGCATTGCCGGCGTTCTTGGGGAGCTGCTTGGCGATGAATTGCCGAATAGCCGCCGCCAAACGCGGGCCCTTGCCGTTGGTGCTGACCATAATCTGTAGAGGACCATCACGATGAATGCTGCCAAAGTAGAAATCGCATTCGGGCGGCACGTCGGCGATGTTGGCGGGGATCTTTTTTTCCTTGCATAGCTTCCAAATAACGGTTGAGGCGGCAGGGTCGTCGATGGCGACTAGAACCATGTTGGCGCCATCTAGATCTTCGGGTTCGAACAATCGATCGATATGGGTGACTTGGCCCTCGCTAACTCGGTAGGCGACCTCATCGTTGAGACCGGATTTGGGGCACACGACGGTGACGTTGGCGTCGGCGTTGAGGCAGTTGAGGATCCGACCAGCAGCAACCTAGAGTGTTGTTAGATAAATCGGTTGATTGATTGAGTCGTGATATCGTGATCGATAAGCGCTACAGAGATCAAGAGCTCCGAGATTCGGAGCATGTGATAGACATACCTCACCACCGCCGACAACAAGCACCTTCTTGTGCTTGATCTGCCATGCCAGAATCAAGCTGCCTCCGGGCTGCACGGGAGGATATGTCTTTGCCATTGCTGCTGAAGGCAAAGAAGAAGAAGCAGGAACAGAAGAGTCAGACAATGGAGTAGATGAATCGGGAGGAGATGCCGGAGATGCCAGCGCCGGCTGGGCTGATTCTTCTGGCTTCTGAATGGGGGTCATTTTTCCGCATCAGCTAAAGTCAGTCAGGGACGGGAAATCAGAGGTGACAAAAGGTCGACGGACTCTTATCGAAGCTGCAGGGGTTGCGATAAGACACGACGGGGAACGGGAGGAAGCGAATCCGATCTAACTTTGTTTGGGATCGAATGACGCATGCTATAAGAGTACTTTATTCACCGCTATTGAGGCACTAGAGCAAAGGTACCTCTTTATCTAACAGGCGGCCCGGGCTCTAGGAGCACTGTAACAGTACCAAACCAGGGCTATCCTGTCTCCCCTCAATTTACCATCCATCTTACTTCATTTACTTACTACCTCCATCCTCCACAAGGCGGCGCAGCTCGAGACGGAGCTCGACCAACTACGGTCGCACTCTTTCTCCCTTTTATTTCACTTTGTCTTTTTTGAAAATAATTCATCATGTCGGGCCGCAAACTGGGCGGCGGCCGTGTTCTAGGCAGCGGCAGGGGCCTTGCTCCCCCGACACCTCCGATTACGAATGCGCCGCGAGTTGCGAGTCCATTAGCTGCGTCAGAGAGCAGCATCTCGATAGCTTCATCTTCGATCTCACCGCCAGTCAGTGGTATGTCGCCTGATGGCCCGGTTCGAGACATTGGCAATAGTATCAGCGTTGGCGCTCAAGGGAAGGGTCGTGCTGATGGCGGCGCGCTTGTCTGTCCAATATGTAATGAAGAGATGGTAAAACATTACGGATCCAACTTTCATTTTATGTGTTAACTGTGATCTGGGTAGATGACCCTTCTGCAACTGAATCGACACATCGACGACAATCATCAGGAATTACCAGAAGAGGAGCAGGACGAGGTCAAGACTTGGTTTGACAAACAAGTTCTAAAGGCCAAACGATTCCAGCCCCTCTCCCTTATCAACCAAAAACTACGAGGCCTCGACGTCTTTGAGTCAAACGAATCCATCCCTGTCGCACCTCCATCTATTGTTTCCGCTGGAAAGAACCCCATCGAAAGCCCAATTGACCCCGACGAACTTATTACGCGGCATCACTGGCAGAGGACGACAAGCTACGATTTATGTACCGATCCAACATGTGGAAGAAGTCTGGGACCCTTGAATGGAAGCATAAACTGCCGCCACTGTGGACGATTATTCTGCGAGGAACATACCATGTACCAGATGAAGTTGAGTCGGAGCGCAAAACACGAACCGGTCCGTGGTTATTGGGCAAGAGTGTGTGAGACATGCTTCAAATCAAGAGAAGGATATAACGATCACCAAGGTGTATTAACAGATCACACCAACGCGTTCAAGGAGATCAGAAGAAAAAAGGTCGAACGACAGAATTTGGAGATTTCACGGCTGGAAAAGCGATTAACGAAACTCACAAAATTATTGGCGAACCCTCCGGAGAAGCTTACACAATCCAATGGCTCGTTACTGGCTCCAGTCACATCATTATCAGGACAAAAGAACCCTCGGAAGCTCATTGAACAATCCGTCGTTACTTGGGAGGAGGATGCAACTGTCTCAAAATGCCCCTTTTGTCAGCAAGAGTTTGGCTCTTGGACGTTCAGAAGACATCACTGCCGCATATGTGGTCGTGTAGTATGTGGTGATCCGCAAACAGCATGTTCCTCCGAAGTTGGGCTGAACGTGTCGAGTGAAACGAATGGAGCAGCAAAACCACCCTCAGCAACAGAGAAGTCTCCCTCGACAACAGATTCTGGGCAGGTCGGAATAGATATTCGAATGTGTCGTGATTGTAAACACACCATTTTCTCTGCCCGCGACTTTACTGCTTCATTGCAGCACAAACCTGCTGATCAGCGCGCATATGAGACCCTACGACAGTTCGAGCGCGGCATTCAACAGCTTTTGCCGTCTTTCCATCGCGTCCTTTTAAATCTACAGCCGGAAAAGAAGGAGAGTGGTGAAATAGATCTCAACAAACCACCACCGACTCATGCGCAGATTCAAGAAGCAGCCAAGATTCGCAAGCGCTTGGTCGATAGTTTTGGAAAGTACGGTATTGCTGCGAAACGTCTGCGTGATCTTCCAACCGAGAACGCTACGCAACGTCGTCTTCAAATGGCTATATACACATATGCCAGTGGTTTCCTTCACACAAACATGCTTCCCCTCAAAAGCCTCCCACAGTTGCTTCGTTCTCGCTCGTCCGCATCCTCCTCTACCGCAGTCTCAACTTCACGACTCCTCGCCTCACATCAGCACTCCGGATCGAGTCTGCGTCACTCAGAGCTCGCAGACGCTGAGACATCGTCGCAAGCACCTAGTGAAGGGAGTACCATTGTGAGTCAGCTCGAGGTCGAAGAGAAAGAGCTTCGAGAACGACTGGTCGTCTTGGAAGAGCAGCGTTTTATGGTCGAAGCTATGATCAAGACTGCGCAGGGTTCACGGCGGTTCGAGGAGGTCAGTGCATTATCGAGGAACAGGGATGAGCTAGATTCCGAGATCAAGGTCCTTAGGAACAAAGTTGGTGGCGTGGAGGAGAGATGGGAGGGTGTATATCGCAACGGTGTCGCATAAACATGGCACCGGGTTATTCGACAGATCGCACTGGGTATTTAAGGTTTGCCTGGACAACAAGTTCGTGGCATCATTGTATATTTCGCATGGCATTGCATGGTGTTTGGAGTTTTGGCTTGGGCGACAAATAGGGGTTCTACACAAAGGAGCAGATAAAGTCTCCATGTATTAACAATTAGGCAGATATAACACAGTGAAACAGCATATCAATGGAATAATTAGGTACTTTTCATGTCATGTATTATATACATTGCTCGTCAAGAACGCTACGCCAACTACTTCACCACCCTCCATCTTTTATACTCGAATTCCATCTCGTCCAATCGGTAAAGGTATGATAATCTCGCCCAGCCTCCAGTTCTCGTAGACAAAACAATAATCAGACAAAAAAGTTCGAACCGGGATTGAGGATAACAGCAGACAAAAGTACGCGAACCATGCAATTATAGAAAAAACGCCCCTCAGTCTAATCCACCACGAGCTGGGGTGCTTCTCGGGCTCAGTGGGTATCAAAAGCAATGTACAAATATAACCGGAATCGTACAGGAAATGCAGTCATTACAGTATGCAGTATGCAGAAGCCGCAGTGTCTGTGCAGCCAGGAGATCCAAGGAGAGGGAATCAGTGAACAACACCTTCTACACCACCGAGGAAGCGTCTCACGCGGTTGATTTCGAGTTCCTCGTGTTCGCTTTCCACGGCTTTGAGTAGGCCGTCAATAACGGCGTCCACCTCATCCTCTTGAACTCCTGTGCACAGCGCCACCACGCGGCGATACTTGACTTCGACATCGCGACTCCGTCCTTTTAGGGCCGCAACCATCTTTCGAGTCATATCACGACGCCCCTCAACGGCACGGATACGTGCGTGGAGAACGGCCGCTGAGGGGAGAAGGCCTTCGCCGCCGAAGCCTCCACCTGAAGTGTCATCGGCGGCTTCGAGCATGGCTGACAGTTCTGTTTCCCATGATGATGATGGGTTGGGTTGTGATGTTCGGGATTGCTCCTGCATAAGACGGAGTTGTTCATCTTCACGGGCATGAGACAGGTTGGAGACCTTTTGCCGAGCTAATTGTTGCTTCTTGAGTGTAGCGCTCAAGTGTTCGAAACTTCGTCGAGCCTCGCCAAGCTGTGTTGATGTAGTTCGGAGGGTGCTGTGAAGAGTGTCGAGAGAGGCTTGCTTGGCTTTCATCTCGGCTTGGAATGCTGAGCCCGTTTCTGACAACAGGTGAGAGATGGCTGTTTATGTTAGTAACGTATTCGTGTGTTGGAGGCCATGGTCAACTTACAAGCAACTATTTCATCACTGCTTTCTCGACTGCGCTGATTCGTTCCTGTCGTGCCATTTTTATCGACATTGGCTTCACCGTTGGTCTTGTCCTCAGCATTTTCGCTTCCGATGCCAAAGTCGAGAGGCCGTAGACCAACTCGGTTTGCAATATTTGGATCGGCGCCAACTTCTAATAGTTGGGAAATGATGCTGCGGTTGCCGATCCTGGAGGCAATATTCAGGGCCGTGTCGCCTACGCTATCTTGGGCATTCACTATCTCGCTCATGAAACGTGCAATTCCCATTTTTGGATTTGTTGACTGAGAGCCGCTGGGACCGTTTCCGTTCGTTTGAGTAGCCTGGCTGTTAGGTGCACTACCTTGCCTCACAACCCACTCTAGAAGACTTTCGAGATAGTATCGGCTTGCTGCATTACGTCCCTTGACCGCGCTCGTAACCGCAATATGATGAAGTACTGTCCGTCCCTTGTGATCGCGTGCCTCTATTGTGCTGCCCAGAACCTCCAGAAGATCGGGGAACGAGTTAAGATCCTGCGAGTTTGTGACCAAACAGGCTCGCATCAAAGCTGTTTCGCCAGAAGCGTTGACGCGAGCTGGAGAAGCACCAGCGGCTATAAGAGCACGTAGGAGAGGCATGCGGGCAAGAGTGGCAGCCCAGTGGAGGGCAGTATGGCTCTGTAAATCGATGGGCATGTCCAGCTCCTTGGGGGTGTAGCTACGAAGCATGTCGTGCTTTGTGGGATCAGTGCCAGGCGATTCCAGAAACAAGCTCATAAGCATGTTGCGCTTCATCTCAACGTCCGGTGACATCTCGTAAGGAAGTGGCGCCAAAGGCCCATTGCCCTCGTCAATTGGCGACCCGTCTTGCATAGTATTCTGAGTGTATATGAATGATTCGTTTGGTTCGGTCGGTGATCCGGGGAAGGCCGCAGCGTATATATCCATATGCTGTCCATATCCAGCACTGAAACTGTCACCGGGCGTTGTGGTCACTCGTTGACGTTTTCGAGAAGGCTCCGTCTCATTCATCTGAACCGAGTTGTTGACTTGTTGTGTCGAGTATGCCGAATCAACTTGCTGCCCATAATCCGAGGCGAAACTTTGCTGAGAATTACCAGGGAAATCGTCTCCATTTTGCATCGATGGTTGGCGGCTGAAGGAAGACGCCCTTGAAGGGCCCTTGCGACTTCGAGGGCCTGGTGAATCAAAACGAGCTTTGCTGATAGCGGCGACGGCATGTGAAGCAGTTGTCGATATGTTCTTGAAGAATGTCCCACTAAGACCATTGGGTCTTCCATCCGTGCTCTGATTATACAATCGCTTCCTTTGTGCGGCCATGGCCTGTTCTTTGGTTGGTGTATTAAAATCGCCTCGACCAGCAACACCTCCATCTTGGCCCATATCATAAGTCAAGAGTGGCCGCAAAAGCTCTTCGACACCGTATTGACGGCATACTTGAACACCACGGTCGAATTTTATCCAAGTGCCCTGGTATTTTCCATAACCGCCCTGGACCTTTTCGTGTTCGCCCGTCTGGATTTCTTTCTCGAGTATCTTGGTGCGTTTCCCTTTGTCTACTCCTGCGACTTTTAGGATCTGGGTTGCATTGAGCCATGAATCGTTGCGACGGCGCATCACAGCGACATTGTTGACCTCCATCTCGTATACGTCCACGCCGGAATATGATGCCTACATGGGAAGATTGTTAGCAATCGCACAGCAGTGCAGAGGATAGTTTGGGTTATGTACCGAGTAGATAGTGGCTCCTTCAGAATCGCCATTATACCCTCTGAAGGAGTTACCCATACCGGATTGCGATTGTTGGCTCATGGTGAAAGACTGTTGAGATGACTGCGATGCTGACGGCATATCGTATCAAGGTGAAATATCCGGAGCGTAGGTATTGTAGGTTCTCAGTGGAGAGAAGGGTTCGAAGTCGATTGGCTGTGGGCGTGATAGCATCACAGCGCCAACGAGTAAGAATACGTCGAATGGATGGAAATGTACAATATGTACTCCGTACACTGAATGGATAGATAGGGAGACGCGCAAGGTTTGTAGCAAGATTAGAGTGACAACCCCGTGTAGGAGAATTCAATATATAAAAAGCGCCGTGCGAGGCCAGGGTCAGTTATTCAGGGTCGCCCATGCGCTTCGTCGTCGAGTGTCAGTCGTTTCGTGCGCTCAAAAAACTGGGTGGTTGCAAAGTGAGGATGGAGTAGAAACGAGATGAGAGGTAGCTCGAGATAGTCACTGGTGGGCGGGCCAGGCCAGGGCGGAGTTGTGCAAGTGAGTGAGGTGAGGTGAGGTGCAGGTACCTACCTAGACCAGGGTCTCAGGTACCTTGAAGATGCCCCAGAGACGAGCGGGGAGGATGCTGAGAGCCAGTGCTTTAGCGGGTTTTGCGTAATAAGCCGCCTATAGCTCAGTTGGCCCGGTGAAGAGTTCCACTGTCGATGCTTTCAATTAAATTTGTGTAAGAGATGGATAGGTGAGGATGAAAGCAGAAGGAGACGAAATGTGTTGGCGCAATTGGAGTGAAGATCTGTTTGGATGATGCTAATGCAGACTACTTCTGCAACTGATAAATCAGGATTGTAATGTGATGTGATCCATTGCTTCGGCTACTACTACTTGAGGTACCATCCTCCACGAGACTAAGCTTATGCACGTCAAAAGTGACTTGTTCGGTTGTGCTCACTTGCAGCAAGTTTCCGATCCCTCGGTTGACGAGCGTGAAGGGGAAGAAAAAAAAGATGCGCTTCAATTAATCGAGACGTGTCTGTTTCGTGCTCAGTCGCGCTTTAGACGTGTCTCGCGCGAAGAGCGCGTAAAGACCGTGAACGCACGAGCCAAGCCTCGCGAACATCATGAGGCCCGCTAACTTGACAATGAACAATGTAACCTGGCCCATTACAGCGGCCGTATCATGGCCACTTATTCTCTGTTGTCTCTGAGCCATTGGATACCAGAGCAGAATTGTGCAAGTGTCTGATGCTCATGGCCATTTATTCTCGGACCACACGCAAAGTCTCCAGGCAGCTAATGCAGCCCTTGTGGACCAGCTTTTGTTTATGTATAAGAAAAATACACAAAATGATCGGAGTACCAGATCCTGTTTCAAGTAATTTCCATTCGCACTGTCGAAACAGAGTTATGCAGGGCCATTGTTGGAGTAATCCTCTTGTTGATGGAGCCCATGTATCTCAGGGCGACCCCTGCGATCATGATGGTGTACTTATCATGACCGAGGTATATCAACACTTATCTGACTCTGAATAAACGACTAGCAGAGGACCAAGAAACTTCTCAACTGGAGAAACAGTCCATTAGTCGGTCTCATTGTTGGCATCTGCCTTTGTGCTCAACCTCGTTAAACATGATACATCGCTGACCGAAGATTTACCGTACCTAGAGTTGAAAATTATAGTGCAATTCAAGCTCCAAGATCTTAATTCGAGATTCAGTCTTCAGCATCAACCATTTCCAATTGTAACTCTCCTACGAGGCCTCGCGCCTCTTTCCACTCCCCTCTACAGTGGAAAATCCCTTAAAATGCCTCGTCCACATTCCACAATCCCCGCCTTTCTCGATCCTCTCCATCTCTATCGACACATCCTCCGCGAAACCTCTTATCTTCCTCCAGTTATCCGACCAACGATCACAGAGCATATTCGTACTCGATTCCGGAATCACCGAAAATATGATCGCCTGCAAGATAAGCACCGTGCCAAAGCTGCGAATGTGTTGCGGAGGTTGAGAGCAGCCAACAGCGGCAAGAAACCGCAGATGGAAGATTTTATAATGCAAGCATTTGGCAGAAAGGGAGCCCGGAGACGAGACCTTCTTTCGGATTATGTACGATTGGAATCTTCAAATAACTCAAACCCTTCAAAGGCTCCAAAGAACTCTCGTGTTTTAGAGGTTCCAAAGAACTCGGACGCTTTAGAGGCAATGATTCAAGAAGTCGAACGAGATGAAAAGTCGAACGAGACCGAAACATCCAAGACATTACAAAACGAGTCCTCTCCAGACGAAAAAGAGGTCGAGGGACAGAACGATACTCTAGAAGATGAAAAGGAGACGGAACCCAAGTCTCCTATGGCCAGAAGGGGTCCGAAGCCTCTCCAACCAGCATTCTATGACAAATGGAATACCGACAAACTCCAGAACCTCCTCCGTGCACAGAAAGAGTTGCAAGAGTCGTCAAAGTTGTCTTGGCCCAGGACCGATATCAAAAACCTAAACCCCGACGCAACGGTGCCTTCAAAAACTGTATGGGGGAAGTCTCCGACCCCAAATATCTATCAGGTCCACCGAGCAACTTTCTGGAAACGCCAAGCTACAAAAGCAATGCCACCGCTTCCCAGTGACGAGTGGGATCTACTTCGTCGTCTAAGCGAGGGTGCTCAAGAGGAGGAAGAGCAGCTCATGCTCCCAGAGAGGCGGCCTGCTGCGCAACCGGTACGTGTTGTTGAGCCCGAGTCGTCGATCTTAGATTGGGACTGGGAGGGCTACGCAACTCAGCCTACCAACAGAATCGAGCGGTTGGGCCCGCTGTCGTCGTTCGCTTTCGTTGGGCGAGACAAGGAAAACCACCCATATCAACCAAAACGTGGTTCCAACGAGTTGTCGCCCAGATGGTTTCGCCGTGCGTATCGGCGAGTCTGGCAATTCACCCCCAAGGTGGCGGACCCAGATTCAAAGTCGCAGAGGGTCAAGTTTCTTTGGGGTAATTTGATTAATCCTGCTGTTCCCGCTACAAAAGCGCAGCTCAGTATCTTTGAGGGCGTCAACGGCAAGGGAGAAAAGCCAGGAGATGCATCACAATCTCGAAAGGGGCCAAAGTCCAAGCCAAAAGATGCTACTCGGCCTCTCGATACACCAACATCATAGAATTCACATGTTATACGACCATTCGTGCTCATGGGCATTGAACTTTCTTTTGATTTGGTCTATCAATCCGTCAAGTTGGCCAACTTGCTCAGGCCCTCGCCGTCAACCCGCATACCGACCCAGTCGCTCATGGCATAGGCGCCGAGGCTCTCATAGAACTTGATGCTGGGCTCGTTCCACTTGAGGACCACCCAATCCAGTCGAGCACCATCAATGGCAATGACTTGCTTGGCCAGGGTGCTCAACAACTTCTTGCCGTATCCCTTACCACGGGCCGACTCTCGCACATACAGGTCCTCGAGATAGATACCTGCACGCGAGCGCCATGTGCTGTAATTGTAGAAGTACAATGCCATACCGGCAGCCTCGCCCTCGGGCGTAAAGAGCAGGAGACAGCGAGCGGGCTTTGTTGGTGAGATGGGTTCGGTGGCGGGGATGATGGAGGCGTCAACGTTGGGGGAGTCGGAGGGTGCGAATGCGACTGTGGCCTGGATGCTCTCAACGGTTGCTTTGTTGGCGTCAGGTTCTTTCTCGTAATCGGCGAGTTCCTGGATGAGTTGGAGGATTGTGGGAGCATCTGCGCAGCTCGTGTTAGCACCACGGCAACTCGAGGAACATGTTAAAGCTTACCCTCCCTTCTAGCATGCCGAATGGTGGCCATTATGTATGTGTTGTATGTATGATGAATAGAAGTGTACAACAGCTTCAGGATACCCGCTATAGAGAAATAGATTTATACTTATGGCAATTGAGAGCTAGAAAATCGCAAGCGACGTTGATTCCTTGGCGCAGTTGACGTTTGGTGGGGGTTTATTTTACGTGAAAGGCGCGCCCAAGGAGGGGCAATTGTGGAAGCTCCTCATAATAGGCTTAGCCAAGGATCTCAGCTGTCGGTGTAAGTCAATCTTGAATCCACCTTGATCCGATCCTTTAGTAATCCAGAGATGTAAGAGGATTTTAGGTAAAACACTATCAACACTACAACTGCACTACGACCTGGATATTACAAAGATACGAGATGGAATCACACTAAATATCTTGGTTCCGCAGAGGTGATCTTGATTACTTAGGTACCTGGGTATTAATAGATCTTGAAAACCGTTCGTTCCAAGGCGATGACCAGTCACATAAGAAAGATAGATCAAAGTGGGTAAGAATGGATGATAAGAAACTCTTTTGATCATTCATGATTCATCAATATTAAACAAAACCACTATTTATCCTAAAATCTGTGTACCAGCCACACGCACAACTCTATTTACAGTAGATATCTGTATGTCGGCGCATTGTCGCCCAGCTCAGCCTTCTCTTCGTTGGTGAGTTCAGTCTGTGGTGGGTTAGCATCCCTCTTCTTATTCTCGTATACCACCACAGCGGCGTATGTGAGGCATGCAATGATGGAAACGATCGTAAAGGCAATGCAGATGGAGTAGCCCGGGATGAACTTGGGCGCGTCCTTGTGCAAAAAGGCATACACGGCGATGATACCACCGATGTTTCCAAAACCAACTTGCCATGCGCTGCCAATGCTTCGTCTTCTGTGACCTCCGAGGTTCATATTGAACCAGCAGACGATGATGGGCATCGCGGTGTATGCGCCGCTGGTGACGAGGAATAAAGCGCCGTATTGGACCTTGTGGTTATCGTGGACGGACAAGAGAGTGGCAAAGCCAGCGATGGCAACGAGAATGGCAAAGATGGCGAAGGATGCTCGGTGTCTGAGTTTGTCGGATGCGAATGCGACAGCAAGCGAGAATGCAAAGGCAGCGGCCCACGGAGGAACACTGTAAAGCTGTGTCTGGATGGGGCTGTAGCCATACGTCTTGATGATACCAGGCGCAAAGTAGGCGTAACCATATGCAGGCACAATAAGACCGAAGTACATGAAGCCACCAATGATGATCTTGTAGTCCTTGAGCACGTTGAGGGCATCGGCGAAAGTCGTCTTGCGCTCAGCGCCAGCGTGGCCCTGATCGACGCGCAGTCTCGCAGTGATGTAGTTCTTTTCTTCGCTGGAGAGCCACTTTGCCTGCTCGGGGAAATCGGGAAGCAGGAAGTAGAAGCCGAAGCTCACGAGAACGGTCAGAGCGCCCTCGAGAATGAAGATCCAGCGCCAACCGGCGTAACCGCGTGTGCCACTCATCTTTCCAATGGCTGCGGCGAGAAGACCACCGAATGCGCCGGCGAGGGTAGTGCTGTTGAAGAAGAAGGAGTAGCGTCGCTGGGCTTCGTGTCGGCGGTACCACATGCCGATGAGGTAGAAGGCTGGTTTCTGGGTGTAAGCTATATGCGCCGTGGCATAAGATATCGGAGCGACTTACCACCGGGAAACATGCCCGTCTCAAAGAGACCCAGGAAGAAACGAGTCGCAATAAGACCACTGTAGTTCCGAACAAATCCCTGAAGGAGGGTGGTCAGGCCAAAGAGGAACATGTTGAGACTGAGCCAGACATGGGGCTTGAAGCGCTTGAGAAGGATGTTGGAGGGGATCTCGAAGAGGATGTATGGCACGAAGAAGACGACAAGAGCGGTGTTGTATTCTGTCTTTTCGAGGCCCAGTTCTTCGGAGAGGCCAAAGACGTCGGCATTGGCAATGTTTACACGGTCTGCAAGTTTCGCTGTTAGTTAATTGATGCGACAGGACAGAGAGTGAGGTGTACATACCGAGGAAAGCAAGCAGATACATGATACACAAGAAGGGAATAACATGGAGATCGATCTTGGTCATGAGTTTGCTATCAGTGGTACTCGATGGACAAACAACGTCGCGGTCGTCGGTGTAAATAACATCGCGAGTGCCATTAGAGCGCTCAGGGTCGAGAGACACAGGCGATTCATTGCCGTCGTCCTTTTCCGAGCGATTGAGAGCCATTGTCGCAAATATCTGGCTTTCTAACCTTTGTATTTGGAGTTTTTATCGCAAAGAAGATGGGAAAATGAGAGTGCTCTGCAGATCTTCAACGCTGGAAATGAGCAGCAGGGCAGCACTTATAAAGCAACATGTCTCGGACGAAAGCCGCCTTCTAATTAGACCCTGGGTAGCACGACGAGTTGCACCCTCTTTTGGACAAGCAGAGACTAGGTACATAGTATCGCCAACCAGTCAAGAGGAATAAATTGTCAATCCTACAGTGAGTGGGTCGGATCGTTGCATCAGAAGCCGAGGTCGGGGTAGCAATCTAGACAATTTACAAGGGACGATGCCTATCACGACGCTTAAACAGAGGACCCCATGTTAGATGGGGATTAGATCACCCCGCAGGGCAACAAGGAGTTCGCCGGGTCCGGGCTTATTTGCAGCGAAAAGTCTAATGGGGTTTGCTCGTTGACTCCGACTGTGGGGGAGATATTGGACCGATGTCGCTTGGAGAAGCCCAGTATCGGAGGTTATTTATCTCGCTTGACACATGAGAGTTAGCAATTAGTATCTATTGAATATTCAGTTACGAATATAGAGAGAATATCTTTTGAGTTGGATTGAAGTCGGAAAAGCTTGGCTCTGATACGCCACAGCCGAGATGCCGACCATCCATGATGGTGGCGGCTCTGCAGGCTTGGTTGGAGAACTGGGGAGAGTCCGGTACAGAGACCAATAGGGACAAGTACCGCCTCGAAACTCAGTTTGATCGTTGGAGTTGCTGGGAAGTTACAGTAACTGCCGCTAAACCTTGAGATTCGTGTTCTGGTTCTTTGCTCGGGTATAGCGGACCATTTACGGGCTTTAGTCAAGGGCGATTTACAAAATTGCAGGTCAATTATCTGTGAAAATACAAATGGTGTACCATTGTTCTGGACAAAAGGACCAATATCGAGCAAGCCATCATATGCAACTTTGTTTGGTCTGAGACTAAAAAGGAAGCTCGATATTTCCCCTCAGTGACCAAACCCCACGGGGAAATGTACCTCGGGAATATGCAGCGAATTACATATCTTTTCAAGACTCCTTCATCTTGCTTGTCCAGTAATGTACCAAGCTAGGTATGTAGATGACATCCTGAGTTATTCCCTGGGTTGGGTTGACGGGGAGATTCCGCTCTCTTCTCCGCATCGTTTCATACCGTCGTTGAGGATCCGGAACGTTGCTCCGGGCAAGGAAGAGAAGAGTTTGTAAAGTGGAACATTGATTTATTATCATATAAAGATATTCTGATGTCTACCTATGTAGTATAAGGAATGCAACAGTATTGTGGACTCGGCAATCACAAGACTGGGATGACGGAAAGTCCGGAGATGTGATCGACACCGATTGGCGGTCGAGATGATCATTCAGGTCCATATTGGGACAGATGCAACTGTACTAACAACCTGCAACTGAAGAACTCCTTTCCCATTTTTATGTTGTTCGATTGGGAGTGAGTAGGTTTGTCTTAATAAAAGAGGTATTGCTGGTCGGGGCCGTCATTTATTCGCCCGGAGTTGATCTTACCCCACTGACTGAGATCCGGGTTGAGACCGGAGCTCTGCGGAGATTGTTTGTAATAGAACCCCGGGCTCAACTCCGAGCAATGACGGAAGATCAGGGCACCTAGAATAAATCACTTGCCTCAGCTAAAGAGATACAAATTCTTCTTCAATACTTCTAAGATTAATTTGTATCCCTTGTTGACATATTCCAAGTACTAAACTCATACTAAACTATTCAACTTTACGAGATCATGGTATCAGGACATAACGACTATGGCCACGGCTACGCCGCTACCGAAGTGAAGCATCACGAATGGCGCACCGCCGAGAACAGCAGTGCTCATCTCATACCACGACTACAAGCAATTGTGAAAGAGAATCCAAAGCTTAAACTTCTCGACGTCGGCGCTGGATCTGGCACAATCTCGGCATCTTTAGCAAAATACATGCCTGAAGGAGAACTCACTGCCACCGACATCTCCGACGAGATCCTCGTTCGAGCCAAGGAGTACGCCGAATCTCAAGGCGTTTCTAATATCAAATTCCAACAAGCCAACATATTCGAATTGCCCTTCCCAGATGCGACCTTCGATGTCACCCATGCGCACCAAGTTCTGTGTCATCTGGATGCACCTGTAGATGCGATCCGAGAAATGTTGCGAGTGACTAAACCTGGAGGCACTGTTTCTCTTCGTGAGAGTGACATGCACATGTGGTGCATCTGGCCTGAAATACCAGCCCTTCTCAAGTTCCATCAGCTTCAGATCAAGAACATAGCGGGTAAGGGCGGACAAGACAAGGGTGGTCGTCAACTCCTCCCGTGGGTCTTGAAAGCTGGGGTTTCTCGTCAAGATATTGTTTTGAGCTTTGGTACATGGTGTTATAGTGAACTTGAGGACAAAAAGGCATGGGGTAAGTATACTACTGATCGATCTGCTGTATGGTTAGCTGATATACTGCAGGGTCGGCGATGAAGAATCGCTCGCTGACTGGCTTTGCGCGAGAAAAGGCTATTGAGATGGGTAATGCAACTGGCGAGGAGCTGGATGAGATGGCCGAGGCTTGGGACCAGTGGATTAAGACAGATGATGCTTCGCTTGGTATCATGAATGGTGAAGCCTTGATCACCAAGAACTAGATCGAGACAAAGGGTTGAAGCCTAGATAACTGAGTTATAGAAACGAAAGTAGATACCTTCCCATAGCCACATAGGTAGTACTTCCCTAATATACCCTGTCTGACTGTTCTGAGCACTAACTCCCAGCAATTACATAGTTACCCTAACACATTCCTCGGCTCCCTTCTTCCCATGGAACAGACTTAACAATCTTGCAAATAGGCGCCCATGCTCCAAGAATGGCTGTGATACCAGTGCAAAGAATCATCGAACCATACTTGGTCGCATAACCAAGGCTATCACCAAACACCAGAGAATCCCCAGTTGAGATAAGCAGGACAGGCGACTAGCTGTGATGAGACTTCATAGAGTGTCAATGTCCATCGGCCAGCCATATTGCTGTTCATCGCCCCCAGACAACCACCCCGAGATGCCTACATTGATGTCTCTCCCTTAAATCAGACGCCTGCGTAGTGACGAATTGACGACGCCCTCTTCTATCCTCACAGCAGAAGAAATTGCTCCATGCCTCCATCGAAACTCTCGGCGTCGTTTTTCGTCCTCTAGTATCACCTCATCGGGATCATAGCCAGCCTTCAGGAGTGCATATTTCCACTCGGGCAGGAGACCTATTGCTTCTGCATATGTTGTAGGGCTCAACACACCATTGTCGTCCGCCCAATGAGTAGGATCCCCGACATTCCATTCCACTTCATAGATATCGGCTCCACTAGAGATCATACCGATCAGATTATCCATACTGATTTTGGCATATTGCCGAGTTTTCCCATGGAGAGCCAAAATTCCAGAATAGAGAATAGACGCCATTCGGTCACGAGGTTCTCGATAGCTGCCATCTATTCCACACTCTTGCAACACTGCGAAAGTCATCTTTTCAGGACATGCTAAAACGTCAAAAAGGTCGGGATAACCTGGACTTGGCTGCAAAAGACTATACCCTTGATGATCCAAGAATTGAGCTAATTGACGAATCCTAGCAAGGTAGGAGTTCTTGGTCAGAAAGGGGACCCCCCCAGTATTGGAATGGTGGAGGGTCTGAACATCTCCATTGTTCACGGGTTGGAATATCATCTCTGGCATAGCGTCTGGGTCTTCTTCTGCGTCGGCGTTGTCGGAAGACTGCGTAAAGGTATCCTGCTCATCTTCGCTCCAATTATTAAGCACAAAGTCTTGAAGTTGGCCATATATAAGAACGTGGAAGATGCTGATATCACAGGTATCTAAATCGCATCCTGAGGCAATCAGAGAGTGAAATACGGGGAAGAAAAGTGGGAAGTCTTCCTGATAACCCTGGTAACATGCGAGGCGAACAGTATAAAAGATTAGGTTATAGAGACCATCTCTTCCACAGCTAGATTAAAAAATAAGATCAAGTTAAATGTATCAGAAAGGGCTCAGTAACGTACGCGGTTGACCTCGTTGGATCTGTGCCCTGGGTGAGTAGGAACTGTGCGGCTCTCAAACTGCCATTGACAAATGCATGCTGAAGTCCTTTAGTGTTCAATCAAAGGTTTGAGTGTCGGAAATACAAACTGCTAACAATGACCTTCCGTGGGAATTCTGGTCGTATGGTCCATTTTCTCGGTCTCGGAATCGTACTCTTATCCCTTCTATGTCGTCGGTCCATATCATCCTCCAAATGACGTTATCATCGGATATAATAGGATATACTGCTACGGATGGGAAGAGAGCCATATATCCGTGTTGATCGTAACTGTTGCTGTACTTGAGGGACACACACTTGGTCGACAGAAGAGTGATTGAGGGCCAAAAGTCGATCTGGATAGTCCAGAATCGACCGGTCGCTGCAATCTGAGTTCCATATTGAATCCTCAAAGTTCCAATAGTCGGTATTGGTGTCCAATATGACCATTCGGTTGCTTTCCACGAGCGAAAATTGCATGTATTGCGGGTAGTGCTTGTCATTGTAGCATCCCTAGTGTGGGCAATCTGGTTATCTTCCAAGATGGTGGCTGACCCTGAGCCTTCAGACCCGTAAATTGGGCCAGGTTCATTCGCTGCAGGTTTTCGGGTCACATAATCGTGATGTAAATCCGACTCTCCTTCACTTTTCATCGTGCTGGCGACCTGTTTCAGGATTTGACTTGTGGTGTGGCTCATGGCTTCCTGAATTTGTTGAATAGCGGCGGCATTCTGCAGCTCCGACTTTTTCGAGAAGCTTTCTTCAATGCGCGGTAGGATGTAACTGTCTAGGACTCGCCGAAGCATGGTATCCAGAGTGTCTTCTGGAATTCTTACCTCACGGTCTCTTGTTAGAGTAGAGAACCCCTTTTCCAGACTCTCCTTATATGCCTGAATATTGGAGTCCATCTTAATATTGAGGCGGTCTAAGTGGCCTGAAATTTCAGATTCCGTGGCGCTTCGCTGTTGGTTTTGTTCCTCCAGGAGTGATTGAAGAGACTCGAGCCTCATTCGGTTTCCATGTTGAGAACCGAGTAACTGTCCCGATTTTCTCCTTTGAAGAAAAAAGCTTAGTACAGCCTCTTGGTAGTTCCAGTTTCGTGCTCACATGTTTATTGTCTGCAGTAACAGAATCAGACTGGTCTTGCGATGTTCCAGTTCCTGCAAAGTTCGGTCCGTTTCCGACGACATCATAACCCACCTCAATCTTACACTCAGCTTGGCTGGGTTCTTGCCGGCAGTAGTCTTCTCGAGAGCGGACAGCTCCTGGGTGATATGATTGAGCTGTTGATGTAGCAGCGCCTCTTCAGTTGGTGTAAAAAGCTGGCTGGCGGCAGTCTTGCGGACAATTTGGATGGCATCGTGCACATCGCCAAGTACTGCCAAGTCAGGACCAAACTCTATAATATTTACTTCCAAGATATAGACGCAAACTGACCGATTGTGTGGCGCTGAAAATCATTTTGCGCATTCTGAAGCGTAGAGAAAAAAGTATACAGGCATAAGCATGTGCGAATTGAAGCATCTGCTAGCTGAATAAAACTCGCTGCAACACCAACAGCGCCCAGCGCTTCAGCCATGGCAAAGAGGCCAGGTAGTAGACCAATTCTCTTGTAGGGGCAACAACAAAAAGCAGAACGCGAGTTTGGTCTACAAAGAGCGAGGCGTTTATATGGATTAATGTTTTCCTGTGATGA
This sequence comes from Fusarium verrucosum, assembly GCA_013623715.1. Classification (NCBI taxonomy): domain Eukaryota; kingdom Fungi; phylum Ascomycota; class Sordariomycetes; order Hypocreales; family Nectriaceae; genus Fusarium; species Fusarium verrucosum. Next base: position 38,208 of record JABFFJ010000278.1, read on the forward strand.
ATGAAATAAGATTCTACGTCATGTAAGAACTACCGATGCCTTATTGATATAATATTAGGCAGCAAGGCATAATTGCTAGTATCACAGCTTCTGTAATTGTATTTTTGCTCCTCCTCCCTTCTTTATCTTTTCCTTCTTTATAAGTTTTTTTAATAATCAAAAACCTAGTATATATCTTCCTCATCATTATTATATACTAATTAACTTCTACATGCAATGCATTAATTTATAATATATTAACTGCTCTATTAAAAGGTTTATCTATAACCTTAGTTGAGGTACATAGCTACATGCTCCATGACGTCGATCTGTAGGCAGAAGTGCATTAATCGATAATGGTTATGCCTCACTCTTATTGACGGAACGAATGCTTGCCAATTCTAGGGTTGTCGTTGTTCTATTCGATTGCATAATTATAGAAGATTCTCAAATCCCGATTTTGTGTCAAGATACTATATATCAAAGGAGAAAAGTCAGCTAATTCCTTAGATCTCGTGAAGCTCTTTGTTTCTTGTTTGGGAAGCTCGAGGCTGGAAGATGAAGTCATGGTTTGCCGTGACTAGGTAGTCTAACTTAGCCAACTGGGCTCCTGGTAGTTCCGGCATCGCAACTTCAAATCTTTTGTAATAGCGGAAATAGCAACGATGATGTTTTAGGAGGCCAGAAGTAGGCGTGTTTCCGAGGGAATAAAAGCAGACCGTGGCAGATACGGGATCACAGACTTAATCAAGTTTCAAATAATGGTATTTAAGAATTCGATCATGTATTTTACCCTAGTATTTTACACCCTGAGCTTTAAGAATTATATGATTATCTGGACTGAATGATGAAAGGTAAGAAAAGCACCTTCTCTGCGCACTTTGAAAAAGAAACCCCTTTATTGTTAACTTGAAAACGAAAACGCATGCAGGGAGTTCTTGATTAATGTAATATTCATAATAAGTAGCAAATAGAGCCAGTGATAGCTTAAAGACAGTCAAACTTTGAAGTTAGTGACAGCAAGACATAATCGATCAAACTTGCGCTATAAATCGCCTCACGCTGCAATACGCCCCATCACTTCTTGAAACATAAACACCAACACACTTTCAATTCTTATCCAAGATTTCAAAAACCACCATTAGGGTGAATAAGAACCTTGGTGTATCCATCAATTCGCTTGTCAAACTTCTCATAGGCAACTTCAGCGTCTTCGATATTAATCTCATGAGAGACAACAAAGCTGGGCTTGGCTCGACCAGAAATGATAAGGTCTCGCAGATAACGGTTGTAAGACTTGACATTGCATTGGCCAGTACCAATAGTGAGTCCCTGTATCAATGTTAGAAGTTTCTTGACCAAGACAGTATTCAAAGGTCATACCTTTTCAAAAAGCTTGCCGAAGCTGAGGCTGATCATACCCTTAGCAGAAGCCTCGTCAGAAGCACCAGGGTCACTTGGGACGTAAAGCCCTGGAATTCCCAAGCCACCACAAGGTCTTGTGACTCGGATCATGTTCTCAAGAACAATATTGGGCTGTTCAGTATCGCCACTCTTGCTAACAGCCTGGTAGCCGACAGCATCGACAGATCGGTCAACCATCTCTCCGTCGTTAGCTTCGAGGATCATGTCCACAGCATCACCCTTTGAAAAGTCAATTGCTATGCAGCCGATCTTCTCAGCGGCTTGGAGACGCTCAGGAACGCGGTCAATGACAAATACTCGGGAGGCACCGCGGAGAACAGCGGAGTAAGCGGCCATGAGACCGACGGGGCCGGCACCGAAGACAGCAACACTCTCTCCAGAGCGGAAGCCGGAGATTTCAACGCCGTGCCAACCAGTAGGGAAGATATCTTACGCCATGTGAGCTAGTAATATGAGGAGGAGAATGATATGCTTACCAGCCAAAAGAATAAAATCAGCCTCATTCTCCTTGCCAGCAGGGAGCTTGAGAGCGTTGAAGTCCGCATAGGGAACTCGAATATACTGAGCCTGACCTCCTCGGTAAGGACCCATGGCGACATAACCATAAGCTCCTCCGGCAAATCCGGGGTTGACACCGGTGCAGAAAGCAGTTCTGCCCTCCTCACAGTTGCGGCAGCGACCATCAGCAACGTTGAAGGGCATGACAACGCGGTCACCCTTCTTCAGCAGCGTGACACCCTCACCGAGTTGTTCGATGATGCCCATGTTCTCATGACCTATGTTGTTAGCAAGTGGGGAGATATCGGGAAGAGTAAGCGTACCGAATGTGATTCCAGGTTCAGCTGCTGTTCGGCCTTCATACATGCTACAGAGTCGTCAGTATCGTCATTTGGTATACATGGTCTTTTTACTTACTGTAAGTCAGAACCGCAGATAGCAGCCTTTGATATTGATCAGCCACTACACCCTTTTCAAAGGAAGTTGAGAAATCTTACAGTTGTGACCTTGACAATGACGTCGTCAGGATGCTCCAGCTTAGGGAGCTCAACCTCTTGAACCTTGACCGTGAAAGGGCCTTGGTAGTTGACAGCCTTCATAGTTGTAGCCATGATGAATAGAGATACAAGTGTATATCAAATTCCAGTCGCATCGAAGGAATAAAGAAGAAGGATGAATATCATTTGGGTTAAATACATCTTATTTATACCCCGCGTTTCCAAGAATCACAGCCACTTCCTCTTCCCCAGGCCGGAACTTGTTCGGGATTCTTACCCGTCATCGTCTAATGTGTGTTGCCTCTTCGAGATGCCTCAATGGTAGGTTGATGCGGGGAAGCCAAGCAAGCATGTTCGTCAATATCGGCCTACTTCTCGGGTGGGAAACCCATGTTTGGTGAACTCAGTGTAATTTGAGTTTTACAATGCAAATACTCAGGTCGTATTTGAACGACAAGATACTCTTTCTCCTGTTAATGCATTCTCCGACTTGATATTTATCTGTTCAAAACATCTTCCTAGGTCACCACACCCACTCTTTGAGCGGATGTCAGAGTCGGGAAGTGTGGGGTTAAAGTCAATGGGGAGGGTATCAGTCGGGAGGATTGGCTGACTTGGCCTATGGCCAAATAAGGAACATCTCTCCGTGAAGCACTAACCTATATAAAACTATTAGGGAAGAGGTTGCTTCTAGTATTTGGGAAAAAGACCAGAAAATGAGTTGGAACACAAGAGGTTGTGTCATCAGGTGGAGAGCGGCCCATTTATATGCATTGATGGAAACAAGGATGGAATCTCTAGGGATATCGGCATGGCCAATAGTCTTACACAAGTGTCAAAATAGAACAAGGTCTTGATATGACCCTTGATAATATGCTGATGTTCTATAAATAAGCTGAGCGACTAAGAATTGTATAATGTGACATCTACTTTGATGACCTTATATAAAGGCATGGAAAGTTACTAAAGAAGACGTCCTACTTGCTCGTATTTGTTACGATAGGTAGTATAGGGATGCTATTACCTAAGCATCCATGAAATACGGAGTTGCTTTGTAGTTACACCATGATGGGACAGCAATGTCTTACTGACGATCGATTTATGCTGTGCATATACAACTCAGTTCTAAATTGAACACGGCGCGTGGCTTACCGAGGTAAATTGAACATTCATAAAAACTCTGGTCTTGAGAGGTATGTCAATAATGTGGCGTGAAACACTCCATCTACAGGTTGCCAGGTCTGGTAAATGGCTGAACCGGTTGGGTTTGTCTTGGGCTGGCCAAGGAAGCTTAAGATGTTCTCTACCTACCTATAACTTGACCCAGCAATCTGGAATCGTCAGGAATGGTACAGTAAATGATAGGAATATCGCAATTCACTAATGTTCAATAAGTAAATGAACGCTTCTGGCCGACCTAACTATGTTCGACCGGCTGGAATTATGTAATGTCCAATGGGTTGTGAATTGATGCGAAAAAGGCAGACACCCACTCTCGAGTCTCGATCAATTGTGCAGCTACATATTTGCCAAGGAATTGAATTCTGGGTAACATCAAAACAGTGATGGCAAATAGAGGCTGGGATGTTTCTAGAAATTCAATGGGAACGTTACTCAAATTGTAGTGAATAGAGAGAGAACGTAGCACAGCAGGCATGGCTTTCATTGAATGGCGTTCCAGCGTTGGATGACTCCCTTGATGTCTTACAGCCATACCATCTCCCACCACAACCACACCGCTTTAAATTGTTTGTAACACAAAATAGTCGATATTGATATCTCCATCATACGTGGTATTGCCACCATTCTTTGCTGACTGCGTCTAACATTGAGATGGTCCATAGCTTTACTAGAAGGGGCATCGCGGTCAAGAAGAGGAGAAGCACACAGGTCGAGAGCAAAAGTGTCTAATTGCGACGCAATTATCTTGTTGATGAATGTCTAAAGTGGCTGCTATGGCAGCTTTTCCCAAATTCCTCCATCCAATTACAGTATTAGTCTAATGAGTGTCATGGAGATCATATCCGGCCGTTGTCACGGCGTAGTCGTGGATGAGTGGTATCCCAAATGCCAAATCCAACGCCCTAAGCATGCGCTTAACGATTATTAAAAGATGATGTCAAATTTTCGCCAGAGAAAAGAATGGTCGTGAGAAGGGCGTCCCTTACAGGACGGCCTGCATCTCAAGAACGGGGACCTTGAGCTTCTTCTGGGAGCAAGTCTTCTTCGAGTCCTTCTCGGTGCACTTGGGAGTGAAGGTTGTGTTGCCGGTGGCCTCGTACCAACCGCCCTCCTTAACACAGGACCAGTGCTGGAAGATGGAGATGGTGCCGGACTTGCGGTTGTACTTGAAGTTGGCAGAGTCGCTGGCGAGAGGAACATCGCAGTCGTAGTTGGTGTTGCCGGTGAAGAAGCCGTTCTTCTTGTCTGTGGACTTGGCCGAGCACTTACCCTCGTAGCCGACGCCGAGGTTCTGGAGGGTGAAGGTGACGGTGGCAGAGTTTGTCTTTGCGTAGACGGCTTCATACTTGAAGTCCTTGACGGTCCATTCGGTGACCTTGCTGCCCTTTGCCATGCAAGTGTCTTGCTTGGTGGGGAGGGCCAGAGCGGAGGTGGCGAGGCAGAGAAGGGTGAAGAATTGCATGGTGATGGTTGATTTGAGGGAGTAATATGAGTTGAGGGAGATGGATGATTTGAGAAGGGTTTATGACTTTAATGTAGTCAGAAAGTCGAGTAGTGAGGAGGAGGAGGTTGGTCTTTAAAAGAGACTAGATTGTGGGGTGATGAGGATGATCTTTGTCGTTGGTGGGAGAAGATGATGATGAAGTCAGTTGATGCTTTTTGAACTTGGAATAGATGAGCAGACCAGTCATTCTTTATACTTGATACAGATAACTTGGTTACCTTGTGAATTATGCATATTTGTGACTCAGATAGGACCGAATTCACTACATTCTCAGCACCAGAGTGAGAATGATGGAGAATATGTCAAGTGACGTACCACAAACACAACACACTTACAGTAACCTAACTGACTGGGATCTCGTATTCCCACCCACCATAAGCCCATGCCTTCAGCTCGGCAGTCCGGTTCGGTTTGTGCATGGCCCAAAATAGTAGTAGCTCAGCCAACGATCAAGGTCCAGAACGCTTATCTGCAAGGTGCTATTATTATTACCGTAATGGACTCTGCGGTGCTGTTATTGCTTATCGATTGATACTATTAGGGGCACCTCAACTTGGTCCATGCTACGTCTACGGATGATGCGGGACGGAAGAAATAATGCGCCTTGCCGTTGGAATGCTATATTATGTGCCCAAATAAGGCTCAAGCTTTCATTCAATGCCTGCCGGGGGGCCTTCTGTAAGTTAGCGGTAGAGACCCCGCTTTAGTGGAGGGACCAGGACCACCGGGTTGCAGGTGTAGGTCGTTGGTCCGCATGAAACATTGACGACGGTGGAACTTTGTTATATGCTTCTTTTGGATCACGCTCAAGTTTTTCATGGGTTTGTTCAAATTGAACTTCTATTATGAGTTAACTAGTTGTTTACCAGCCACCTCAAACCGTCGGTAGCAAACGGTAATGTCGTCTTTGAGGTTCAAGGGTGGCTGGTCGATACGCTAAAGACGACCTAAAGTGAAGCGGAACGTCGGAAGATCGCCAAGTGACTACGTTGTAAGTGACATGATGGATCACGGCTTTGCACATCACAGCCCTCGTAAGATATGTAATGATGGTTGAGAGAATTATCAATATTGGCCACTATACGGGCTAGATAAGAATAGTATGTATTCACATAGAATCCAATGTGGATGTCTTCCAAAAGAACAAATGATATCGTACAGCAGGGTACACATCCACGATGGATGCATGCAAGTCAAAGAAGAGACATGATAGCACAACAGACAAACAGCGACAATACCTCGTGGCAAGCTTAAGCTGTGTACGTAGTGTCTCGCCCTGGCAGATTTTCAACAACTCCCGTAGTCCTTGTCAACAGCCCATGGGCATCACGGAGCAAACATCCCAAGGCTGTGCAATGCCGTGTCTAAATCGAGACTCCATCTCCGCTTCACCAATCTATCTATGATCGACGAGTCCACTTCTCCGCATAAACGAGAGGAACAACGACGGCCATGATCGCATGTTTTTTTGAGCAAAGCCCCCTGCTGCGGTGGACGGACGGTAAGTGGCTTTCGCTCACCGTCCGCTGGCAACGTTTCTGTCAATAGTACCGGATATACACGTTTATTCGAGTATCACAGAGGGGGGCTTCAATGACGACCATCAGATGACTCCAAGAGAGCGGTCTGCGGGCGATTGCCTCGCTCACATTTCACGACGCTGTCCGATGGCATTGACCGCTAGAGATGGGGCTGGACCCTGTGGAACCCCAATGAAGGGCCTCGGCAGGGTCTCCTGGCCTCATGGATGACTTGCATATTATAGTGTTGCTAAACATATCGACAAGCACAGAGAATATGTGGAGTTTCTGACAGTTACGTGACATCGTTTTTTGTCTCTCTCTCAAAGCTCAATTGCCGTGTTTGTTGATATCTTGCGAATTTTTCATCAAGTCTGCCTCGGACGGAGCCACGTTTTTTTTTCTCATGTGTGACAGCTTCGTATCGTACGGCCGCCGACGACGGAGCCGATTGACGACGCATGTGCGATCCTGCGGTCGAAAGACTGGGACTTTGTTTGTAGTGTGGTGTAAGTCCAAGTATTGATTGGTGGTTAAGCATGACGTCTAAGCTGAACGGTATTCGCGTCGAGGTGAATGTTCTAGAAGGCAGCGTCCATTGGTAATGTGATACTGCTACCTGGGTTTGTCAATTCTGTTGCATTTGCCTCGTAACTTAAAGAGACGTTTGGCAGAGAGATGCAATTCCCTTGGCTGGACGATAATTATTCGGCCGATTGTCCAGCCCGAGTCTTCAAGGCCAGTCGGATCTTCCGAGTGAGGCTTCGAGCATCACAGGGCTTTGCAATCGTGGTCCAACAACGCCCGTACGATTTCGGGATTTTACTGCGATGCTACGTTGAACCTTCGCTTCGCCATTTACTTTAGGTTCGAGGAACCATGTAAGCTTTGTTGGCGCATTCTTGAAGTCCACTTGTATTGACATACGCCATCAAGACAGAGCAGCTGACTAGAGGCAGTGTCCGCAACGTAGTTTTCCTGGAAGTACGGCAATATCACCTCAAATGACATGTATTGCCTTTTTCTCTCTGTAGTTGTGACATAACAATGGTGGATTCGTCATTGTCTTGGACAGATTCGTGCTGTTCAACGACCATCTCCATCCCAGGTATCGAGATAGGTACAGAACAAGTGATTCGGCATCCTACATTAGAGAAGCGATACAATTTCTAGGCTGCTGAAGTCCCTATGTAGACAGGAGGAAGCCATTTCTCATCTGACTATCGACTCAAGAGTACAATCTGTGGTCATCCAAAGAATAAAGGGTCATGAGGCTTATCGTGGTTGCCAACCGTAGCTTGATTTTCTAATACGACAACATATCTGATTGACCTTAGGGATCCTCTCATATTGCTTCTAGACTCGGTTTAAGGAAGACTCTTTCCTGATCGTGTAGCCTGACCAACCTCAGAGTTGGTTGTGTCCTCGGCATATCTCTTGTATGCAATGATGTATCGCTCATCAGCACTCCACGTCTCCCGAACACTATTACGATCAAGAATCGCATCATACCACCTCTTCCATCTCTTCCAGATCTCTCCGTCTTTACCTTCACCTGATGTAGGAATTCCGTGCCCTCCTTGTTTGTAGTGGTCAATGAGAAACAAACGCTTCGCCCATGGTGCCAAGCAGATATCCACAAGACTTAGAGTCGAACCGAGGAACCACGGACCTTCAGGATCCATTTCTTCCACGAGAGATTTAATGCATCTTCTGAGTTCTTCTCTTGCCTCATCAAGGTTGAATGCTTTATCTGAAGTGTGCTGCATGAGCTTATACCATGCAGGAATAATGCGGGTGCTGATATGGTTGATCCAGATACGACATCGAGCCCTCTCATACGGTTCTGTAGGGAGCAGTCGTGGACCATATTTAGACTCATCTGCAAATTCTTCGTCCAAGTATTCACAAATGATGTTGCTCTCAAACAAAGGCTTCTGCACTTTGCCCTTGGGGTCAACAGGAACCGCAAGAGTAGGAACCAGTCCACGGGGGTTCATGGCCATGAAATGAGCTTCTTTCTTGTAGGGATTAATCTCGACATATTGGTGGGGAATATTTTTCTCGTGCATCGTGATCCAGGTTCGTTGTACGAAAGGACAAAACCAGCCGCCGTAGAGCTTGAGTGGGTGCTCGTCCGCATGTTGAGCAGCGAAGTTGGCGGCGGCGCCAGTGGGCTCTGGTGGCAGTGAGGTGTCGACGTTTGTCATGATGGATCTAATTTTATAATTTGGGAAGGTGATGCTCTTTGAGAACGTTGAAAGTATAGGCCTCAGGAAATGGGATTGTTGCATGACAACGGATGGTGATGGACTGAGGTCAAGTGAATGACGTCGAAGTATCCGTAAATATGGAGTTATCGCAAGGAAACATTCTCAGTTAAAGAGAACATTTGTACTTAAACAATTACACAGTAAAGATGTCATTGAGTCTAACATTTTCCTAACTGCAGCATGATACTTTACTAACATTTTGACTTACACGTTTTTCATGTAAGATTTAACTATAAAAATAGAATGCTGACCATGGCCTTAATTGATGTTGGAGGAACTAACGTTAACCTACACATCCCGTCGGTTGCATGATTTACAGTGCACATGAGCATCTAGCACAGTTCTTATCGTTATCGGATCTTGGAAACTCAAGCACTTTGTTCCATCAACCGCTACGACCTAATAGTACATTTAATATACATAAAATGTCTGACCCAGGAACGTCGCGGTTCGCACCGCAGAACAAAACTACACATGAGCGCCTATCGACTCATACTGTCGGTCTCGTCGCGCTCTCCGATTTCCGCAAGCGACGCGCCGAAGTCCTTGAACAACAGGAGCGCGAATCTCGCGAAGCTGCATTCTCAGGCACGTCCACTCCGGATGCTTCCCTGGCAGGCACTCCTGACAATGCTGGCAGTGATACTGGAAGTGGCTCGCGACCACTGAAGAAAAAGAAAAAGAAGCAGGGGAAGAAACTCCTCTCGTTCGACGATGAGGAGGGCGAGGATGAGGGGCCATCGATCAAGCCTACAAAGGCCAAGAAGTCCAGCGCGGATGACACCGAAGGCAGCGAAAGCGAGACCAAGACGAAATTCAAAGCTAATTCTTCGGTGGGACTGGTCCCCAAGGCCATGACGAAAGCCGCATTGCGAAAAGAAGCCGCCGAACGAGACGCCCTGCGCCGAGAATTCCTGGCCATTCAAGAAGCTGTAAAGGCGACCGAGATTGCGCTACCTTTTGTCTTTTACGATGGGAGCAACATCCCAGGTGGAGTCGTCAGACTGAAGAAGGGCGATTTTATATGGGTGTTTCTCGACAAGAGCCGAAAGGTTGGCGCCGATCTGGGCGTGGGTGAAAAGGCAAATGCGAGGAGAGAATGGGCCAGAGTCGGTGTGGACGATTTGATGCTTGTTCGCGGAACAGTCATTATACCTCACGTAAGTTTTAATTTCTGCCTCGTTGTTTAATATTTTCTAATTATTACTATCTAGCATTATGACTTTTACTTCTTCGCCATGAACAAGACTCCCGGCCCTGACGGCGAACCTGTATTCAAGTACAGTGCTGAACCCCCTCGAAAACCCGAATCGACCGGTGATGCTGATCCCAGCGATCCTATCGCTACACCCACCTCGAAAGCCGCTGCTGCGAAAGCGATTCCCGATACCAACACCCTCGAGGGCGCCGATGAAGATCCGACTCTCACCAAGGTTGTTGATAGGAGGTGGTATGAGAAGAATAAACATATCTTTCCCGCCAGTATGTGGCAGGAGTTTGACCCCGAGAAGGACTACGGGAAGGAGGTGAGGAAAGACGCTGGTGGGAATACGTTCTTCTTCTCGCGCTGAGATGCTGTTGTCGACCGGCGGTCACGAAACATCGAGTTGTTTGGAAGCGGGTTGTGTCGGTTCTTGGGCGTTGGATATATCACCCACCGTTGGACCACGTTTTGAGTATTTTTGGCTGAGAAGTCATGAAAGACCTCAAGTCGCGTGGGAACTTCATCCGCAGAGCGTCCAGGCTCCCCAGCATGCGCCTGCGAGCACCCACCATCCAGGCCAGAAGAGCATGAGGAAGATGAGGTTCCCGCTGCCGAGGATGAAGACGGCGAATTCGTACCAGATCTTGTTGCGTAGTTTCTGGACATTCTTGGAGTTCCAAGCACTCATAAGGGCTTGGCTGGACATGTTGAAGCTGTGGAAAGCGCTAAACTTTGCTGCGACGAGGGCGTTTAGGGAGACGATCTTGCCCGCATGGAGGACGGTGCTCGCGATGATGCAGGCATGGAGGCAGAGGAAGACGGAGAGAAAACCAACGAGTCTCTGGAAGCGAAGGGCAATTTGTAGGTAGGGGCCGATCAACCTGGGAATGTCGGAACGGGGATGCGACACGTTGAGATCCACTTTGGAAGCGGTTAGAAGGGTTGCCTTGATATCCATGATGATCGCGATCTGGCTTGTGACAGCAGCGCAGGAACACAAGAATAGAGAAGAAGCGAGAATACTTGGACTTTAGACAACCCCCACCACAAGCAGCATTAAATGACTCTTGGTGTTTATATATACATATATACCTCTATATCTTTAATTCCGACCCCCACTCTATCTCCAACATGTCGCATCAAACGTCAAACACGCGGCATTTTCCCGTCTAGAACAGAACAATCACAAGCTCGGAAACTCAACAACCACATTTCTCTCCCTGCCAAGCTTAACCACTCGCTGTTCAGGAGCCTCAGGCCCGCTCCAAGCTGGGAAAAATGAGCGGTTCAAGGGGAACAATGCGCCCGATCCACGTCAGCACGTGGGGCTTCTGATTCGTTGCTCAGGAGAGGATTTATTGTTGACACAGACCGCGCGCGATGGGCCTCGAAATGCCGGATCTAGATAATGCGTGACATCGTGACGACCCGAGTACGGAAAGTCTACTGCACGTGGTGACGGAAATCGTCGTTTGGGGTTGTCACACTTTTAAAACAGTCAAGACTATTGTATGGAGAGTTAAACTCCACGTGGGAACCTCGTTTGCTGAGGCCCAGCATCAACTGACCATGGCCTGTTTCGGGTTTCAACGACCGAGGGATCGCCGAAACGGACGTCGGGTTTGTAGTAGGGCTGGAGATTTTGACTGCGAATACGCGAAGGTGCATGAGCTTTACTTACATTAAAGTAAATTTGATATAATCTGCCAAATCGTTCGATTTCTTCTAGAATCTTGGCACAGATACTAGAAGCCCCTTTCACATGAAAGGGGATCTCTGATGGACTGAACATCTTCCACGATTACTCTGCTTCGGATATATTCCGAGCAACCAAAAGGTTATTGGATGGAAACCGAGAGAATTTACTAGTAAGCGTTTCATGCATGATGCCCAAAGTGTATATAGATATAGAGTTTCTGTTGGATGTCACATTAATCACAATAATACATTTCCGGCGCCGGGACTTTTAGCATGTATTAGATAAGGAAAACTTGGAATAAATTCCTCTACCTCGGGTATTCCATTCCAAGATTCAAATCCCCGATATGGCAAACAAGTGACGCTGTGCCTTCATACTCTCCCCATATCTCATAAAATGCAACCTTAACCCACTGCTAGACTAAGTATATAGCTCAGTCTCTATCCCCCAGCTGTGAATAAGGTGACTTGTTTGCAATATTTAGATAGAGACTGTGAAATAGCTTGATATAAACCATCTTCTCAGTTCAGGATCGAGGAACAGTAGATCCAAGGTCTGGACTGACTATTCGCGAGATATCTGATTCTATCAACCCCCAACCTGATGTGATATACAAGGATAAGTACATATATGCCTCAGGAATTGCTGAATGGAGGGTGGTATATCTGATTTGGAAAACATTACCTATTCGTTTAGACCCTGGTGTATAAATCGACCACACATACTACGCCTCAAGACCGGGCACCATTGCATTACATATTATTAGTGTATGGTTGTCTCTGATGCAAGAACGGTGTCAATACGTTTACGGGATAACTCTTAGATAGCCAACCAATGAAAATTGATGACATTCCAAGTCAGATACATAACATATTCTTGAATTTAGTCCTTTCCATTATACTTCTACTGCGGTTATGTTTCTTCTATAGATTCTCAATCATGCCTGCGCCTTCTTTGCCTCCTTCAAATCACTTCGAGCCTGAACCAACTTGGACATCTCCTTTGCAGTCTCAGACTCGAGTTTAGAGAAGCCCTTAATAACACCCTCACGATCACCCATACCCATCTCCTGACTCATCTTGAACTTTCCTCCCATCTGTGTAATCTCAATTTCAATTCCAATGATACTCTTCTTCAGGAGTTCAATGAATCGATCAGGTGCATCGGTCACTTTCCAGTCAACGGGGTTATCACCACCAGTGAAACCCATAACATTGGTCTCAGCATGACGGCTCAGATCAGCCATTTGCTTTGCGAGGAACTGGCCTGCTTCATCGGACTTGGTGTCGTAGAAGATCTTGGCGCGGCCGTAGACTTGGGCCGCAGCGTAGTTCCACGTAGGAACGACCTTTCCAGTCGTAGGCTTGGTTTCGGTGTAGAATTTTGGCGTGACGTAGTGCTGAACAGGGGAGTTGAAGATGACGATGACGTCTTGCTCGATGACATTGTTTAGGTGTGGATTTTCAGTCAGGTTTTCGATCATGGCTTTGCTTTGGGGGTTGACCCTGGCCATGTGGCCTCGTAGCTTTCCTAGCTCTGTCTCGCTTGATTCATCTTCGATATCTAGAACGAAGGGGATATGACTTGTTTGGAGGAAGGGGAAGTTGGGGGAGGGAATGGCGGTGGTGATAAGGCCCAATGGGTTCTCTCGGATCAGCTTCCGAAGCACGGGAAGCTCTGGTTCGGCGTGAGGTCCTTTGATATACATTGTTGAAGGTCTTTGATACGAAGAGTAGGATGTTGAGTTGAGAATTTCAAAAAGGTAAAGCAGCTGTTAAATAGTTATAGTTTAAGTAGTAAACAGTCATCTAATGATTATATATGAAACGGATAACAACAATCCGGACCAATTACTGCATCCATAATACCAATTACGGTATCCTTGACTCAATCTTCTCCTCGGAGTTTTCTTAGAGTCATCTGCATGAAGGTCGATCATATGGAATCATCAAAACCCTGCATGCTTAAAATGCTGTACTTTACCTATAAAAGCTTTAGTCGAGTGGGCACCGACCAGAATGGCGGATTTAGTAACACGAGTCTCACGAGTCCATTCCTATTCTAGGTGTCTGGTTTGCCTGACTCTTCAAGGCTGAGTCACAGATGGATAACAGGAATGATGTCGAGTAGCAGCCAAACTCGCCGGATCTTTAACAAACTTGTTATTCAGGTGGTGAAAACTGCCGGGTTCAGCTGATACTCGGAAACAGTAACATCAGGTCATGACTGCAGCTGGACTTTGTAAGTCGATTCTCTGATTGGTTGTTGATGAGATCTTGGCTTTGGAATCATTCTCGAGTTTGCGGGGCTGCGGGGTTGAATATGTTTGTATGGTTCGATGTCTTTTTTTGGTTTACGACTCATCTAATCAGATCAGCTAGGATTATGCATACTTTGGAATATATTCGATTCAGGTAACAGTATGAAATCATCTTTTATGCCCTATTAGGTAGTTATCGGCTAGGTGAATAGGAAAACAGTTCCGATACAGGGCGAGAGCGGAGGACTCAAAGCATGGTGAGTCATGTGTAAATATGGAGAGTGAGTAACATCATGTTTGTCTGTGAACATCGTCTTTCAACTGTTGACATGAGGATGCACTTGTGAATCAAAAGAAATACCATATTTCACTTGAATCGAGTAGACCAGCTTACCACAGATTATGCTAGGTATATTGGAGAAAGAATCCTTGTGACTTAGATATTTGAGTTATTGTCTATTTCTTTTTCAAAGGTATGATACCATTCAATATCTTACTATTATTTCAGCTGTTTCATTGAGCTTCACATGATGAGATTGAAATATAAGAAACTATCGAGCAAGTGACCGTTGAAATTCTCGAAGCTCAGAGATCTACTTCATATGATGCTAAGTCATAGATAAACAACCTACTTGAGATAATTCAAATGCTGCTCTATTGTCTGGATGGTGCATTTCATGCCTTTGCTGTTCAACGTAAACACAACTCTTAAGACCAACACACTACCATGAAACTGGAAAGGCCCTTGTACTTATCAGCACCAAGTGAGATGAATGAAAGACTCAAACGAGCTTCAGATAAGTCAAGTCAACTTTGTAGCCAGGGCTGAAAATGGGTATTTGTTGTCTTGAGTTATCCGTCATGCCCATTCCACTTTGTTAATAGAAAGCATCCTGACACTGACAGATCATTACATGCACAAGAGGCCTCCTTTCAAATATTAAGGCACCATAAGTGTTGGGGGTATCAGTCGTGACAATTTGCCGCTTACACTGGATGCCCTTGTCACTTGGGCCAAGATATACCGGACATGGGAGATGAAAACAAGATTGAGAATACGCGTATAACTAGGATGGGCAATCCTCAATGCTCCAATGTATCTGTAAGCTGCATGATTCTGCTAGCAATAGCGGACGAGAATTGCCCCGATCTTTAACAAAGATGATACGTTGACAATTATGACGCCTGCAGAGCTATCGCCAAGACCTGGACATGCGACGTCTGTTGCTCGCCAAGATCAAGTTTGGGCTAGATTGATGCATAATGTGAATAACTATTCATAACTTTATTCTAGTCTAGTCGGGAACGACGGGAAGGATGGAAATGGGCCCACACATAATTTCCCGCGATAACCTCACAGAGGCCGCCTGCTTCGAGTCAATTGCTTTCATAATCGCTGTTGTGATCAAGATATGAGATTTTAAACCCTTCTCAAGTTCGCTAGATACTTGCAAGACAGAAACTCAGAAGCTGGACTACTCTATAAGTGCTCAGCCTCACATCATTGTCGACATTAGGATACCACGTTTATCGCAACATTAGTGCCAATAATTCATCATGCAGACCGAATCAGTGTTTCTTAGATACGCGAGTATGTAACCCTACTATACGACGATGCTTTCCCTGACAAGTGACAGCTCCAAATGAGATGCGGACAGTGGCCCGTGAGGATGTTGGCTACTATCACGCGGTCGTCATCGGTGCCGTCTACACCTTCACCGGGGAGGTCAACATCAAGTCTCCTTCAACCTACTTCCAAGCTTTAAGACGCTGCATTGAGGAGCATCCCTTCTTCTGTGTCACTGTTGGAGACAGAGACACTGACAAGGCCTACTATGAGCGAGTGCCCAGCATCAATGTTGAGGAGCACATCTCTATTATTGAAGATGCAACTGTCGAGACTAACTCGTTGGAAGCTGTTGGAAGGTCAATTCGAACAGAGCTGGACCGTCCTTTTGTCGCTGGTATTCCACCGTGGAGGATCGTGGTTCTTCCGCTTGGCCCAGAACAATGCCATATTGCGTTCTCTTTCTCTCACACCATTGGCGACGGCATCGCAGGTGTTGCTTTCCACAAGACGTTTCTCGCTGGATTGAGAGAAACACCAACAACGATACCATCGTCTACGATTGCTCCCCCAGATAAGCCCTTCCCTGAGCCATTCGATACAGCAGAAAGGCTCCCGATCTCATGGTCGTTTCTGCTGGCACCTGTTCTCGCCGAGTACATGCCCTACTTTCTCGTTCGGCTATTTGGTCTCCGTGTCTCAGCATCCCATGTCGACGAGGGCACATGGACTGCTTTGCCCATCTTCTTCAACCCCAAGACACATCAAAACAAGCTCAAAATCCGGCAGATCGAAGCAGAGCAAGTGAACAAGGTTGTTCGACTCGCGAGGACCCACGATGCGAGATTATCAGGAGTCATGCATCAACTAATTGCCCGTGCACTGAGCAATGCCGTCAAAGATAACAACGTCACCAATTTCGTGGCGCAGACTGCCGTGAATATGAGAAGATCAATTGGCATGTCCAACGACGTGGCAAGTAATATTGTGTCTGGCGGGTATACTATTCATCTTCGCAGCGCCGCCACAGGTCCTTTGACGGAGCAAGAATGGACATCTGCTGCTGAAGCCACCAAAGAATTTGCGATAACATCTACCAAACTTGAAGACAGTGCCATTGGTCTGCTGCGATATCTCCCCAGTATCAGGAAGTGGACACTCGGGAAAGTCGGCAAGAAGCGAGACTCGTCATACGAATTGAGCAATGTCGGTGTCTTTGATGGAAACGCTGAAGATGAGGACAAGGTCAATGTGACAAAGTTGACATTTGCGCAACCTGGTCACGTTGGAGGATGCCCCATCGCCTTCAATATCGCCTCTGTAAAGGGAGGTCATTTAGTGTACACGGTTACGTGGCAATCTGGGGCGTTGGGGCTTGGAGATGAGGCGGCGGAGGAAAAGATAGTGGATGAGATATGCGACGACGTGCAGAACGGCTTTAACAAGATGGCTTAGCTAGTTTCCGTAGTTGTCAGTGGCTTTTTAATACTCAATTGGTCCATAACTATTCTACATCTGGTGGGCTATTCGATCAATATTCTGCCTCATGTGCCGCTCCCAGGAAAGACCCTGCAGATCACTACGGACTTTGGGGGGCTCAGCGTTGGACTCGGAACGCCCGATACCCACAAGCAGCATGTCACTCGGCGATGTTAGTGGTTCAGCCCTGCAACTTAGCGGCTTTTGGGCTTGCGTTTCTGTGTCTGCGGCTGTTGACTGCGCCGCTGAGTGGCCTGCGACGCGAGGAAGGCTTGTCACATTATCAGCTAAGGCGGAATTGATGGAAGCTAAACTAAAACAGATGAACCTGTCACGGTATTAAAAGGCGGGGGAGGAGCTGTTGAGAGTTTCTGCTTCATCATCATTACCATCAGCTAACAACTACTCTTCTCCTCTATCAATCTACCTACCTACCTATCACTTACACATCAAACATGTCCGCCAACGATTATTACGGTAGTGGAAACGGCGGCTACGGCCAGCAGGGTGGTTACCCTCAACAACAGAACTACGGTCAACCTCAAGGTTATCCTCAGCAGGGCGGCTATCCTCAACAGGTTTGTCTTTCATCACTTCAGCTCTTCTATCATCTCTAACAACATCACAGCAACAATACGCTCAGCAGCAACCCCAGTACGGCTACAACCAACAACAGCCTCAATACGGTGCCCCCTCTCCACAGCCCAGCTACGCTCCTCCCCAGCAGCAGTACGGCCAACAACCCAACTACAACCAGCACGATTCATCGCCCTATCCCCAGCAGCACGACAACAACCCTCAGTACGGTGGTGCTCCCGCCTATCCCCAGGGCGGCGCTCCAGGACAGTACCCTCCCGGCCAGCCTGGCCCCGACGGTGATCGTGGTCTCGGAGCTACTCTCGTCGGTGGAGGTGCCGCTGCTTGGGCTGCGCACACCGCTGGTGGTGGTCTCCTCGGCAGTCTTGGTGCTGCGGCGGCTGGTGCTATTGGCGCCAATGTGCTCGAGAACAAGTTCAAGAAGGGCAAAAAGGACAAGAAAGACAAGAAGGATAAGAAACATAAGAAGGATAAGAAGCACAAGAGCCGTGGTATCGATGGAAGCTCCTCTAGCAGTGATTCAGACTAATGATGCATCGTAATGATGGGATTTGGAGTTTGGGTGTTCAAGCACTGTTTCTAGACTTAAGGTTCTTTTGGAATACGACAATCAATTGATACTTGCAAGCAATTTACTATAGCTGTGGTGCGATATAAGTGATCCTGCATCGGGAGATGCATATCATATTGTTAGTTGACATCTTAAAATAAGCTTATATATGCCAAGCCTTAAGCTTCTTGGCTGAAATCATAGCTATTCCCGAATCCTCGGTTCAGGTAACCATCCAACACAGCCTCCATACCCACCCAGTCCACCGGTACATCCAACCCCAGCTTTCCATCCTTTTCCAGATCTTCAAGAATGGGCTTTACATCTTCACCCAGCTCGAGTCTCATTCTGTTTCTGAACCACGGGGCAAAGTGGATCATGGCGAGCATCACCCTGGTCTCTTGGGTGGTGTTAGGCATTCCTGCGTGCCAGAGCCTTAGATCGCGCACGACGATGCTACCTTTCTTGATGACGGGCTGTATAGGAGGCGAGACCTCTTGACGTTGGTGGAGGAGGTCTTCTCTGATGCGACCGCTGGCTCGTTCGCCGTGGGCGCCTTCTTGTGCACCAAGACCGATCCCGTTATGGGTGCCAAGCCAGATCTCTGTGGATCCATTCTCGGGTGTGGTGGTAACCAGAGGGATATTGATGACAAGGGCAAAAGGATGGTCTGGGTGAGCAAAGTCTGCGTCTGAATGGACGGGCTGTCGCTGGGGAGTTTCTCCAGGAAGAGTAGCCATTGCTGAATTCGCAGAACAGAAAGTCCATTTGGGTCGAGGACCCATCATGGCCGTGGTTATTTGCGTTGCAATAGGGTCTTGGGCGTGTTAGTCAAGCTGTCTATCCTTAGAGATAGCTTGCAAACTTACTTGTAAAGATCAAAGGTTTGAAATACTCAGCAACCGGAGGAGCATCTTGCTGAATGTTTCCCTTGTTGTAGTTGAAAGGACTCTTGTCACCTCGAGCCTGTAGGGTATGGGCATCCTCAATCATCTTCTTGTTGAGGACATCAATGTCTTGATGGGGGACGACATCTTCGACGACAACTAAGCCATCTCTATGCATGTGTCGAACAGCTTTCTCCAGATTTCTTGAGTTGAGAGTCAAGCTCTTTACTTCTTGACTAGAAGGTCGAACAACTCCAACCTGAGGAGGTGTAACTGTTGCAAAGGAACGGGCATATTTGACGAATGTTGGGATGATCTTTTGGGTGCGTAACATTATGAGAAATCTGGGGAGACAATACTGTTTGAAGTGATTCAATTGAGGTTGAAGAAAGGATTTGTATGCCCTGAGAGACGACAGGTTCTCTTCATTTATAGTTGTGATGTATATGTACCATTGGTGATGTGAGTTTCCCGAGCTCGGAAAACCTTGCCCCACTGAGCGAACATGTCAACCTCAACGATTTCCGATGTGACCGACAAAAGACTTACCAATCGGGAAAGCAAGTGGGCGATGATTTTGAAGAGATTTAATTGTTAAGCTTATCAGAGACTCTGATGTTATGTCGGGAAAATTTGCTCTGTTGTGCAGTCTGCCAGTCTAGCTCCAAGATGTCTTCAGGTCGCTAATGAGTCGCTCAACCGGCCATCCTATACTCGACTTGCATGCAAGAAGCTGCCGGACTAGTTCCTGCTGCGAAGCCTCGGCTCTGATGAATTTTGCACCTATATACAGCTCAACTTCTGGATTAGAGATTTATAGATAATAAGTACTTACAGTAGGCGATCGGCCCAAAAGCGTTGACCAGAACAGACGGGACCTTGGCAGTGAAAGCAATTCCGCAAATCTCAAGTGCAAAAGCCTCTAGAAGTTGTTCTTTGGACTCGGCTTCGCTGTCTGGGATACCAAGTCCACCAAAATTCCCCAGGATGTTTGGCGGTGCGTGAATGCATACCATTGTCATTGCGACGAGATAGTAGTGAAGTATTGATGCTATGTCTGATCAAAACTGCGTCTCATTCTCAGACGTGAACAAACACTACTTACCATGACAAGGCTGTAAGAACCAAATTGCTGGGAAGTGATGAGAAGTGACCGCCTCTCCTTTCAGTCTTGAGAAAGGCTTCATATGGCCAGGACATGCGTTCTGCCAATCCTTAAGTGATTCCGTTATAGATCTCCACGATAAATCATCTGCATCTTGGTTGAAAGCCATATTGATAATCTTGCCGAGTATTAGCGTGATAGAATTGAGATAATCCTGATCACAACCATGGTGGGTAATAAGAGGTGTGCTCTCCAGATTCATCTTCAAAGGACACTCCTCGAACAAACTGAACGTGATATCTTCTCGAAGATAATTCCAGAAACCCGCACCTAGCAATCCAACTTGCAAGTTACCAGAAAGCACGTCATGAAGCGAAGCCATTGAGTAAGCCCCGCGGAGGTGCATGTTGGGATCAACATCGCCATCAAGAATCTCATAAGACCGCAAAAGGCACGTCGCCGCGAGCGCTACACCTCGGGTGATAAGTTCGTCGCCTTCACTCAACGTGATGAGAAACTGCACGCATCGGTGATGGTAGAATTCAGCGACTTTGCGAAAACTTGGTGCTGTGGTTTTACACGTGTGCATTGCCGAGAGGGCAATGATGGCACAGAAGAGTAGCGGTTCATCTAGGGCGATGGCAGGTACAACAAGGCCGAATGAACGTGTTGAATCGCTGAGATCATACCAGGTGGAAATATCTGATGTGTAAGCGTGGAAAAGACGAGCGATGTTTTGATCTTGAAGAGCTTTTCTTGGGGTATCAGGATCAGGTAATTCTTGGTGCTGGACTGTGACGAGTCAGCATACAGCATGAATTAAATAAAATCACATACTGAACCGAGTTGGCTTCTCTGATCTATCGCAGTAGAGACCGCTTGTGGTGCATTGTCCACAGATTGGAAGTACTTGGTTACCTGCGATGAAGCATCAGCACATGGTTAGCAATAGTGTATCTCAGTCCCAGACATTTTAACTTGCGCCGACGGCAAGTATTGCTGCAAAATGTGTTATCTAGACGATCTTTTTAAGAATGGGGATGAAACTAACCAGATCCCTTTCTTTGTAGGGCGCGGCATTGGATCATTGAAGTTGATATGTGAGATGTCCGCAGATGGAGGGGTGAGATACTTGCTGGTGATAATTTATTGGGGTCATTCGACGATACGCGGGGCTCACTCTAGTTCAGCATCAACACACTTAGAACAGAGCCCATATATTGCACTCTTCTCAATAAATGATGGAAGATTGGAGAATTATCAAGTTCATATAACTTTTGCAGACACTCACGGGGTATAGAATAAACATAAACAAGCAAGTCTATCTACCCGCCTTCGTTCAACATCAACAATAAATGAAGAGTACATAATGGCCATGTTAATTCGTCATTAAACAAGAGTCTAGAACTCTAAAAGCATCTATCCATACTAAACGCTATCTAGTCTATACATCTGACTCACAAATGACAGCACTCAACCTTATTCTCAACATCCCGTCGACAATAACACGACGACTCGATGGGCACGTCCACAAAAGCCATAGCCGTCTTAAGCTGCTGCTTGACAATTCGCGCCTCGCCATCGAGTCCCAGCTTCACCGCACACTCGTGATATCCGTGGAGAGCCCACACGTTGTTGGGGTGGTGTCGTGCGCGGAACAGTTTGTTGTTTAGACCAAGATCTGTGCGGTATACGTCGGCTGCTTCTTCAATGCGGCCTTGTTCCATGAGGAGAGCCGCGTAGGCGTGGCGGGCGGGTTGCATCCATGCCCATGGTTCGGCGTATCGCAGACCGTCGACTCGGTCAATTGACTTTCGGAGATGCTCGAAGGCGACCTCAATATTTCCTCGTCGGTACTCAAGTTCGCCATCGAGCATGGCCTCGGCTACATCCAGGACGTCGAGGCACTTGTTAGGGTATGCTATACGCGTTGGGGGCACTCGAGCCTTTGCGGCGAGGAAGAGCTCACGCTGCTTAGCCGACGCATCAACGTTTCCTAGGGCTGCATACGCGACACCTTTGGCGTAGTGAATGGTTGCAGTCGTCACACAGAGTAGCTCTTGGTCCGAAGGAAGTGGCATTTCAATGATCTCCTCCCATTTCCCGAAGCGAATCAAGATGTGTGGGCGAACTGATCGGAATGTCTCCAACCAGTCTGCCATAGGAGGTGACTGAATTCGCAAGTCTTCGTCTGGGATAGCCAATTCCATTTGGGCCACTGCCTTGATCGAAACACCATACTGACCAGCAAACATTGCGGCGTAGATGAGGGAATGGTAATCGTGCATGCGGTAGATGGTGTAGAAGTCGCCACCACCACGAAGAGACACAAACTTCTCATCGGCTATGACAGCTTTTGCATTCGCTGAGATGGCTCGTCGATAGTCACCGATGAGAATATCGAGATGGGAAGGCATGTGTGCCAGATGGCCTGCTTCGTTTGCTAGTCTGCGAAGATGCTCGGCTGCAAGAAGGCCTTTCTCAGGCTCAGTCGACATTTCAGTGACGTGGATGTAGGCGTGTAGGAGACCAATATGCTCATACCCGCCCGCCATGGCCAGTCCTTTCTCGAGAACCTGTTGGATCTCGAGGACCTCAGAACCAGGTGCTGGCTTCCCTGTTCGCACGTCCCATAGAGCCCAGGGAGTGAGATTCATGAGTGCATCGGCGTACAATGTTGCAATATCGAGATCATCCTTGAATTCTTGATAGACAGGCTTCATTGCTTCTGCGTAGGCGTTGTTCCAGGCCTTTGCGTTGTTCCTCTCATTCTCATCCTTGGGATAGCGATGTCGAATAGTACCAGCAAGAGCTCGCTCAAGAGGAGATGCCTTTGAGACTAGTGATTCAGCCTTTTCGCACGCTGCAAGGCCTTTCAAGGTGGTCTGCCTGAGGTCATTGTGATCAAATGCCTTCCAGGGCTTGTTGTAGTTGGGACCAAGGGCAAATGCAAGACCCCAGTAGGCAAGGCAACAGTCTGGGTCAATTTCGATGGCCTTTTCAAAACAGCGTTCTCCTTCAGCATGGTTGAAAGCGTAGCACCAGGCGATGCCATCCTCTACCCATCTTTTGGCTTCTGGTTTGGTTGTTGTGACGTCGCGGCTGAAAGGCGGGAGAATGAACTCTTGGCCGTGAGAGTTTTGAGGGTTTTGTGTTGACTGCGAGGGTCCCATTTTGCGCAAGCCAAGAAGCATGAATATGAAGTTTATGTTAAAATGCGATAAAATCAAATCAAATAAATCAAACCCTGCAACTAAAGACGTGTTAGGATGGTGGTGATCTTCGGGAGATCGATCGCCACCCGAATTTGCGGAGAAGCTGGTAGATAAGTAGCTTACTACCCCACACTTGGTTTGTACAACGTCAAATCAGCAATCAGACGTGTATATCAAGGGCCGAAGACGGAGTAAATAAAGTAAAGAGAGTTACACCAGTGCAGTCAGTTTGCGTGAAAAAGAACAAGGATGAACCGTCTGAGATGAGACAAAATCTATTCGTAGGTACCTACTCCAGTAAGCTGCATATATACCTGATCTCCAGAGTAACAGCCACTAATAACCCATCCATACAAGCTCATGTGACTCGGCACGGACATGGGACAGTCAAGTAAAACAACACGACAGCTGAGATCGAGGAGTCCAAGGTACATATTTACATGCGTACCATATTAACTCGAAAAGTTAGGCACGCCTTAGACCCTTTTTACCTAATTTCAGGTTACTGATTTGCTAAGACAGGGATAAGAATCTAATATTTATACTAAAACTTATGATTTCTTAGGAAAAGAGTATCTATAAGTTAATATGGCATTACCCATGACCCCACCATGAAGAGAGAACAACAGAGAAAAGGGACACTTGAGCCTGAAGGCCAGTTCTTTTGAGCTTCACCTCTGGGGAGGCTACTGGACCTCAATGGGACACTCAGATATCTCAGAGACCTTTAGTACTAATTTAACAAATGACTTGTTTGTACTCTTATACAATCATCAACTTGAAGAAAAGTCAAACCAAAAGTTAAGCTCAAGCATCCCATGAATGTTGCTGCGGAATGAGAAGTTAACTTTTCCAATCGCACATGAGTCGAATTAATGTTAACCTCAAGTCAGTGGCTGACGAGTTTATAAAGGCATACACCTACCCACCTACCTACCTACCTAGCCACGAGCAAGCAACCTACCTATCTCATCAAACCACCCCAAGACCGAACCTACTGCAGTTGATCATCAAACGCCAAGATGCTCATGCCTTTCCGACGCTCCTATCACCGTCTTCAACGATACCTCTTTCTAAGAGGAGACCCCAGAGGAAATCTTATTGCCATTCCACCAGAGATTATCCTCGAAATCGCTGAATACCTCCCCGATGTCTCTTTGATCTCCTTCAGTCTCACCTGCCGCCCTTACCGCATTCTTCTTGAAAACTTGACCCGTCATGTCAATCTTGAAGGGGTAGACTTGGAAGAGTTTCTGCAACTCCTCGAGAAAGATATCCCTAGATCGTACCTTTGTTATATCTGCGCAAAACTTCACCCGTGGCCCAAGCGATGGAGGAGTTGGGGCACATATATTGACACGGTGTATAAACATGCCTGTATGTGCGAATTCCGTTTCCATCTAAGGGGGGATTATGGATTGATGGTTATGTATCCCCATGCCCAAGTCGTCATGAACCGCCACTTCTACGGCCCAGCCCATGGACTACCACTTGCCACGCTTGAGTACAACGGCCACACCAATCGACACAGTGTGGGCGGGACATCTCGATGGACAGCCCGTGCTCGAATAATTCAAGACGAATTATTCATGAAGAGAACTGTGATACTCCGGCACAGAGACGACCTAGGAATGAGAAAGCTTCTTGATCTTAACGTCTTTGCCCTTTGCCGTCATGTTGTCGGTTGGGACAGATCGATAATGGATTACTATAGCATTCCAGAGGTGGCAAACCCAATGGAGGGGATCCAAGCCTGTGAGAACTCGTTGGGCTCGTGTCCCATCTGCCTGACCGACTACTCGATAACCATCCGCTGGAAGACTGGCCGGAGACATGGCTGGCACATTGAGGCAGTCAGCTATCAACAGTTTGGCCCTTGTCGGGCGCCTTATGACTGGAAATGGTGGGCTTCAGCCGACTTCAGGGCTTGGAACGAACCAAGATGTCTATCGCAAGAGCCTGGGCTTGTACGAAAGCGCTGGATGTGTCCAGATGGTCCTATATATCCAGAAGGGAAGTATGTTGGCAATGCAGACCGGTACCCTGAGAGTCTAATAGGAACGAGGGCCTTTACTTGGGAAAGAATCCGTAAATACAATCCAGAGTATAGGGATCACCCTCGTGCACGAAGACAACCAACCTGACGATCCTACAGCACTGCCAATTAGCTAGCCGTGAGGGTTATCAGACGGGCTGTTTGATTTGGAGAACCTTATGAGAGTATTTTGATAGCCATTCGGTAGCCAGTCTACTTCATTCTCCTAATACATGTTTTTGACTTGACGAGACCCAGTCCATGCGAACACGGAGGGAAATAAATCAGAAGCTCAGGTCATGCTCTTGCAAATATCTTCTTTCTTGAAGTATTTAATAAAGAGAATTGCTTGAAAAGATGTCGATATTCTGAAGGCTACATCATAGTACTACCTGCTGAACGAGCGACTCAATTCTGCAAATAACCCACATCATCTCATGGAGCACATAAGCTTAACCAAACAGATGCTCCTGCTTGGCGCCCTCAGCAGCCTTGAGGTAGCCAACGCGATCACGGCAGTAGAACTCAACGTTGATCTTGTTGTCGAGGTTCGCCTTGCCCTCATCAAGACCACCAGCCTTGATGCAGATCTTTCCAGGCATGACCTCAAGACGAGTGTACAGGCTAGAACCGCATTCACCACAGAAGTAGTGGTGGTTTACCTTTCCAGAGGCACCGGTGATGTCGTACTCTTTAGGGGTTCCTACAAAGAGTTAGTTCTCGGTTGGTAAACAGGCAAACTTGAGGCTGTACCCTTTGTGACGCTGAAGCCATCCTCGGCGACAACGGCGTTGGAGGTGAAAGCACCGCCAGTCCACTTCTGGCAATCGAGACAGTGGCAGAGAGCAGTAGCAGCGAGTTCACCTATGTATGTAGTTAGATTGGTGTTTGTGTTGTGTGATTGGTTCGAGAACTCACCGTCGCTCTTGTAAGCGATAGCACCGCACATGCAGCTTCCAGTAAGAGACATGATGAGCTAGAATGTCTTTGGTAAAGTGTAGGTTATCAAGGTGTTTGGGAGTGATGATCTATGAGTGGAAAAGCTCTCAAGGTTCTCGGACATGGGGTATATATACTTGAACTTGATCTCGGCAGAGGGAGGTCAAGACACACGTCACGATTAAATGCTCATCTACCGTTTCCCCAATCGGCTAAGCACCAACGGGAGCTAGTTGAATCTTGGTTGATCCCTTCTAAGTGGAGAGCTATCCTGCGAAAGATATTCCATTCAGTTTAGGAATTATTAAGAGAGGATTGATGGGTAAGTAACGAACACTCTTTCTCTAGAATACTCATATTAGTCTACTGCACTGATGCCAACAATCAAGCTCATTATAGAATCGTCAGTTCGTAATCATGACGGTTCTCCAAAATATGGTCACCTACGAGATCCCCGCTATTCCCCTCAATGTTTTACGTACCAGAAAAGCGGAGGAATTAACTAAGAAATCCGAAGGAATTAAGTTATCCGTGGATTCTGGAGAAATGGATACGATGCTTGGCGATCCTACACTACCGACCTCCGCTCTACCGGTGAAAGCGGGGAATACATGGAATCAATAATCATGACCGACGATCAGGGACTCAAATGCAATCAATTTGATAACGTTTTCTAACTAGATTCATGCAGCTTAGATCTCTGCCTTCCACCTCTCGTTTAGACATCATCATCCCACGTCTAATCCCGCACGTGGACAACCTCAGGCTTCTCACTGCTGATCCTACCATTCTTCTCATCATCTGGTATATGATGTTCAGTCGTATGGTCCATTGCTTGGTCGCCCATCGCCTCTCTCGCGTCCGAGTCGTGAGCAACATCAAACTTGCCCCTCAAGTTCTCAGGACCGATGAATGTCAGAATAATGACGTACACGTACACGCACGCCATGAAGATACAGATGACCTTTCCATAGTCGTATCGAGTCTCGCCTTCGGCATTGTCAGGAAGGGGAAAGTTTTCGCCCAGGCGAGCTTCGATGGTGGATGAGGCTGAGGATACGAGGTTACCGAGCTGGTAGGATGTGCCAACGACGAACGTGCGGAATGCTCCAGGAGATAACTCCATAAGATGAATAGGAATTACTCCCCAAGCACCTTGCACGCAGAATTGTTCGAAGAAGGCCGCAGCAATGATGGAAGAATCTCGGACAAAGGTGTAGGGATAGAGCAGGGCGCCGCCGACGATACAACACACGATAATGCTGATTCGACGACCGACAGACTGACTGCAGAAACCAACAACAGTACCGCCAGTCATGGCTCCCAGATTTGCCACAACCTGAGTAACAGTGATCTTGTTCTTTGAGAAGTTGAGCTGGTTCTCCAACATGGTGGGATACAAATCCTGGCTACCATGGCTCATAAAGTTGAAGCCCGCCATAAGAAGAACAAGATATACCAGTAGAAGCCAGTGATGCTTGAGAGCGACCTTGCCTTCTTTGATAAAGACTTTGCCTTTTCCATCTGCGCCGGCTGCTTCTCGTGCGCGTTGACGCTCGATGTAAGCTTGTGTCTCGGGGAGCATCAGACGGGCGATGATGAAGAGAACGGGTGGACAGGCGCCGAACCAGAAGAGGGGTCGCCAGTCGTGGGATGTTGTATCGACAAGACCACGTGCAAATGCAGCACAGAGAAGATAACCAAAAGCATACTGGATAACAATTAGTTGTTAACTCAATTGGGGGTGGGTGTTGTGACTTACACCTTGCTGGAGGATACCACTCATAAGACCACGAGCTTCCTCAGGACAATCCTCAAGAGCAGTTGCAGCAGCATTACCATAAAGACCACCCATGGCAATACCAAACAGGGCTCTGCAAGCTAGAAACTGCTGGTACGTCTGACAGAAGCCAGTGCCCTGATATTTCGTCAGCAATCCTTCGGGTATATCTCGTAGATCTCTTGGCATCGGTGCTGCCAAGCCAACACGACAGGGATGATTATAGGGCTGCACTTACAAGTTCGAGGACAATGAAGAGAAGGTTATTAACCACGAATGGCCACTTTCGACCGTATCGATCACTCGCGATACCAAAGGCGATTGAACCGACAGATCGAAACATGAGAACTAGGGTGATTCCCCATGTGATGTCTGTTTTGGACTTGTCGAATGTTTTGCTGAGACTTGTTACGGAGAGGGAGACGGAGAAGAAGTCAAAAGCGTCCCAAGTCTGTACATAATCAGTTGGTTGTATCATAGATTGTGTTCACAGGGGGGACGTACCCAGGCTGCAAAGGCGACGAAGAAGAATGCCCATTGCTGGGAATTCAGCATGCGCAGAAGTTTTATTGGATTCGGTACATTATGCATTGGAGGTTTGAGCGAGGAGAATCGCGTGGCTGCGTAACGACCGGGGGACATGCCCTCGTGTGGCGCTCGAGTGTTGTACTCGTCTTGGGTCATGATGGGATGAAGTTATCGTGTGCAGACTGTTAGTGAGGGATGGTTGAAGAGTCCGAATGGTGGTTGTGGAGCTGGAAGACGTCAAGTCTTATCAACACTCGGGGTTGGTGTAAGTGGAAGAAACAACCACAATGTATGTATGTGTACAAGAGTATCGTCAAGACACACAGACAAGTCTGTTCATCAAAGCACCGGTCCGATTTTAGAGGATCATCGTGACTTATATACTCTTCCCCATCTCCCCAAACTTCACAAACACTCCAGAACTGATCTCCGAACGGCGAGCTAGCACCTTACGAACCTATTACATGCTCACGATATCAGAATCAACAGGGATCAATGAGCCGGGTGGCCCATAATTCGAGTGACGGGCGACGGGATCTTTTGACTGAGCACCTACACACGTTGGTAGTGCTGCAGATCTCGGTGTTGGAGGTCGTCAAAGACAGGGATCTCCGCTGTTGGGTCAATGGTTTGCTGAGATGCACGTTACATCACACGGTGGGATACTTTCTGTCTGTCTGTGTGATATGTAGTTATTGGGTTGTGTAAGATGTCTTGATTTGATTACTCCTACAGACACAGAGTCTATACATGTTCAGAAGTTAACAGCATCAAGAGATTGTATATATCTTCTCATTCTTTGAGTACCTACTCTGACGTTTTCCGTCATCATGACTTACAGACTTCTTCTCCGCACTTGGTACCTTCCCCAAACCTGGAGAAGGCGTCCTCCATCCTTCCCGGCACACGACGACCGATAAAGTGGGGTCTGGCCCCCGGCGCTAATCCATTCTTAGTAGGTGGTCCCTGGGGACATCGGCAATCCGGCATCTGAGGTGGGGCCCGTGTGTCTGGAGATTGACATCACCAGAGACAAACACTCAACTTGTTACTCTGATCAAAAACCATATTAAGGAATAATACGGGACTAATGAGTCAGAAACTTGAACGTAATTCGATAGATTTGTTCCTGTTAATTACCTCAAAAATCACACATCAGCAAAACACCACCATTTCTCCAGCACTGGCCTTCTCCATCCACAACTTAGTCCACATGCTTGTTTCCCCAGAAAATCCCTCTTACTCTACGCCCGCTGATCTCTCTAGTGTCCCTCATTTCAAGCTTGAATCTAACTAAAACCCAACCTCCCTCTTCCCGGGTCTTCCAGAAGCCTTCTAGAAGCGTCATATTTGATCATTCAAGTGACGATATCACATAATGCTTCACGTTACTTTGCATCATTCCCGACTCTCCGAGTTACAAGAGCCCCAGAGTTACCCGTCTCGCTTAACCTGATTGTTCATCTTCCTTGTCATCTATCACTTATCAATAACTTCGTAGCCGTAAGTTATCCTCGGTAATGTCTCTGGTGTCAATAAAGAGCTTTTGCCGAATAAAGATATCCAAGTTGATGTGATTGGTGTCTATCTCAGTGACTAACTTTTCTCACGTAAACTTGCCTCTTGATCATGGTGGAACAAAGACTAGAAAGGGAACCACGGGTGAACTCGGATTAGACTTAAGAAACAAAGTTGATCTGGAAGCTCGATGGCCATGCGCTAGCTAAGGGGGAAACAGCCTACATCATTCTGAGGTTAGGAATAGAAGACTCAAGATAAGAATATGCTGATCGATTCATGTAATCCTAACGGAAAGGATTCCCCGACCCCAAGCCTTTAATAATATTACGAAAACTTAGGACAAGCTAATACAGAAGAGTAATATCCAAAGAGACAATAATTTAATTCATAGGCAAAGTCCCTCAGACTCTCCTAAACTTATCATGTACCAGAAACGACTCCTACCCCCAACGCCCCAGGTCCAGGGGATATTGGGTATCCCTTCGCAATATAGTTACAGAACCCCTGACCTCTCGCTGTTTCTCTCTCTATCTCTCCTGTTAATGCGTCCAGAGTCCCATTATGGTTCTTATCTTTTCTCAAATTGACAATAATCCGCTCTTGTAATGTAATCCTCATTAATCCTGTCGATAATCGCTCATAATTTCATGCCATGACGCATTCTTGAATCACTGCTTGACTATCAAACGCCTCCGCCCATAAAAGCAGCAAGATCGTCCAGGTCAAGAAGCTGTCGTTCAAACGCTTGACAAAGTTCCGGCGCTGTCATATCTTGACTTGTGGTTTGTCCATCCTGAGCAGGCACGATTCCGTTTACCATTTCTGGGCTGGATTGCTTGATATCAGGCACGCTACCAGCACCAACACCGTGGGGTGTGTTGGACGGCGGTGGTGATACTGTCGTAGGAGTAGATCCCCTTCCAGAGCCACCGTTGATAGTGGTAACGCCGGGTCGTCTGGCTAGCACAACAGGAGGCTCACTGTCGCCACGCACAGACTCTGAGAGGGATCGGTTAGGCTGCCCCGAGACACTGCTTGAAGCATTGGGCTGTTGATCGTAGTCCATTGCGTCGGGGTTCGTGTCAGCATTAGACGAAATCTCGTCCTTGACACCCGCGCCCTGGGATGTCGAGCCATGGCGTAAGGAGCCACCATTAGCGGCAGCGGCGTCGTTGTTGAGTACCCGTTGCATAACGGTAAGATGACGCAACCAGCTGCCCATAAGAGGCCAGTTCTCAGTGCCATCGCTCATGAAGCGGAGGCCATCCTTGACGATGTGCGCAGCCGTCTCGACAGCATTGGGCGGTGTTAAGCCCTTGAGAGACAGGTAGGCCACAGTAGCGCTGGCCGTAAAGGCCGAGAAGAGCATGAAAATTGGGAAACAAGGAGAATGGTCCTTCTCAGAGCCAGCCTCGACAGCAGTTAGCAGCGAGATTGTACCGTGACACGAAGTAAAGAGTCTATCGATGATATCGTGACATCGAGCATTGAGACGGAATGATTCTAGGTTGAAGTTAACAGCTGTAACTTCCTGCAACAGACGCCTTCGATGAACAAAGATCGTCGCGCAGTGGAGAAGACAATGAAGCATGGCAAAGGTGTAGCCAGAACCCATTGTCATGTGCAAGTTGATCTGGCCCGGCTTGTCCACGAACTGCATGGGCAAAGAAGCTCGGAGGCCCTCGATCTTTGCAATCAAGTCACCACAGTCTTCCTCACGGAAACTCGCCAGTGATGTCGTGGTAAGCATCCCGACAACATCGCGCCAGATAGTCGATGCCAGGACGATATAACCAAATTCTCCAATCTCGGATGGAGGCTGACCGGGAGGAACGGCAGTAGGGTCGAGTTGCTGGCGCAAAGTCTTGACAAATACGGCATTTCCAAAGGCATAGTTAATGTCTGAGCAAGGCAAGGGAACATCTGATGTGTCGTGAGGAGAGAGTGCGGCAAAACGTCCCGGCGTGCTTGTGAGAAGGCAATCCAGAATGTAGATGAGCCAGACAGTGCGTCGAAGAGACTCATCCCGCAAAAACATGTCGGCGTCGGGAGTAGAATGGTGACTATTCAAAATGCGGTACATCTGCACCATGCGTGCAGCCTGCCCCAAGTAGATGTAGGCGCGAACGGCATTTCGCGAACCCCATTCGTGGATAATGATCAAGCACAAAGCTTGGATATCAACCAGGTTGGGATGGTCTAAGTTTTGGTTGATCAGAGTCATGGCCTTTGCAGCAAACGTCTCCGCAGCCTGAGTAGGTCCTCCATATCGGCGGATAAGGCTTGGCGAGCTCCTACAGATGAGGCCATGTTAGTAATGGGAACATCGACAGGCATTTATTGAATGGCATCCAGGCCCGCCACTTGAGGCATCATGACCCAGGATGCGAGATTCGGAATAATGTGACTCGGGAAACCTCGGCTCAAATCCGGGCTACGGCGTCTCCAAATTCAACAACTCGGTGGCGGTAGCACCGATCGGTGGGTCCACATGCCGGGCGGGTGGGCGA